>JAYEVH010000480.1:0-289634 GCA_036346255.1 Ampelocalamus luodianensis
TACCAAGATCTGCGTCGAAGATTACGGTGGACTCGCATGAAGCGCGATTGCGGGTTCGTTGCGGATCGACGATGTCTTTGTTGTGTCAAGGCCGAGCATCGGCGTCCTATGGGCCTTCTTCAGTACCACCTATACGAGAATGGAAGTGGGATTCGGTGAGCACGGACTTCATCAACTGGTTTGCCCGTACTTCTTCGGGAAGGATGCATTATGGGTTATCATTGATCGATTGTGAAGTGGCCCATTTCCTTCGTGCGTCGAAGATTGATGTGAATCATTGGCGGACCTTTACATATCCGCATTGTGAGCTTGCATGGTGTGCCACGAATGATTGTGTCGGATCGTGGCTCTCTTTTCACTTCTCGGTTTTGGCATAGTCTGAGAAGCCATAGGGACCGTCTTTCATTAACTCGGCCTATCATCCTCAAGCGATGGTCGGGCGGGCGCGTCAACAGTGCTTGAAGATATGCTCCGTGCATGTTCTTTCTATGGGAAGAATTGGGAGAAAGAGTTTGCAGCTTGCAGGGTTCTCTTACAACAACAGCTTCGAGCTAGTCTCGGTATGGCACCATTTGAGGCTTTGTATGGGCGTGACTGCTGAAACTGCCGTTGAGCCCAGTGGCGGTGGCGGTTCTTTGGTCAATTCCATCAATGAGGCCGAGAACCAAGTGCAGTTGATTCGTGAGCACTGCGGCGTGCTCGATCGAGCAGAAGAGCTATCTGCGGCCGTCGCCCGTGGTGAGTTTCGGTAATGACTTTGTGTATCTCAAAGTTTCACCTTTGAAGGGACAGTCGTTTGATGTCAAGAGCAGCCCGGCTCCTCGGTATGTCGGGCCTTATCGGCGTCATCAAGAAAGTGGGAGCTGTTGCATACAAGTTAAATTGCGGCTACACGAGGGTGCATGATGTTTTCCATGTACGCAATTGAAGAAGTGCCTTCGTGTTCTGTGGAGAAACACCATTGAAAATATCGATGTGCAAGGAGATCACAATCTTATCGTGGCGCCCCATTCGTATCCCGAAGAAGGTGAGCGCAGAACAAGGAACGGGTGATCAAGTTCCTTAAAGTTCGATGGTCGAACCACTCAGAGGATGAAGCCACTTGGGAGCGGGAAGATGCGTCTCGGCGGTGCGATCCTTCTTCTCCCGGTGATCGAGAATGGGTGAGATTCTGTAAGGAGAGATTTGTAACAACCTAAACTTAGGGTTTGTATTTCAAATGTAAATTATGAGGAGAAATAAAAACTTTTGATGCCTCATGAAATCATTTGAAGTTTCTACAATTTTCCTAGCAATTTCAATTTTTAGAATGTAATTTTGTGATTGGAAATTGTGGTCAATAAATTCTTAGCTTTCAAACTTGTGATCATCCTCTGAAATTATTTTCCTATCATCTTGATCATCCTATCTACCTCCTGAATTATCTCACAATTTTTAGATTTTATTTTCTATTTCAAATGGCCAAGTCAACCTAGTTTGAAATCTGGTCAAGCTTCTGTTCAGCAGCTTGTGAATTTTATTGGGAGAAATCTATTGCATGAAAACTTCTGGAAAAATTTCACAAGGTTGTCCTATGTTCAGTAGCTCCCATAAAAATTTCGGAATTTTGGAGCTCTGGAACTACCTCTAAAAATTCCTCAAACCCTCTCGTCTTTTAATTCAAATCCGAAATCACTTGTTCCTCGGGTTCAAACCCACTTGGGCTCGAGTCGCCGCACCTAATGGACTCGGTCGCACCGCTGGATTGCGTGCAAGCCGATGGTGTCGGTAGTCAGATGAAGATCGAGCGGTCCACGTTGCTGCCTCGTCGACTGTCAGAATGCATACACCAATCTCGATCGTCCATCTCGGATCTGGCGGTCGGCACAATCTTGATCGAGTCAAACCGCTCATCGCGCCGCATCGGACCTTGACTTCGCGCTTTGTCGCGGTCGACAAGTGGACCCTACTGTCGGTCGCCCTCGTCTTCTCCGCACCTCACGGAGCTCCACGGCGCTGCGTGCATCATGCTGCGCCACGTACCTCGTCATTGCCACCTTTTTGTCCTCGTGTCGGTCAGAAGCATCGCGGGGTCTCATTACCACCGAGTCCATCCACTATCCTTGCGTCCATTCTGGTGCCTTCTCGCCCAAATTTCCTCCTCGTGGGAGAAGAACCGATGTAATGCCGCCTAATCGGAGCGCCTTTGAGCGCGTCGCACCATCGTGATCCCTCTGCTCGCGCCTCCATTTTGCCCATCCGGATCGCCGGCATCCGGTGGATGCGCACGAACAACTTCATCGTCTTAAGCTTGGCGGCCTGCGGCCCGCGAGCTTGCTAGCGTTTGGTAAGTCTCAAGCCTCGGCGTTTGGTTCCACTTGATCGCAATGCTCCGATGCTCTAGGTGGGTTCGTTTACGTCTTTGATGCATCATGGAGGTGTCGACCCCTTCTTCTCCAAATGCGGTGATTTGCGCGCGGCGTTTCCGACCGCCAGTGCTCCATAAATCGTCTTGATCGTGGCGAAACCTTCACTGGAGTCAAAGCGGCGAGTGCGCACCTTCCGTCTTCTCGGCTCGTAACGTCTTCTCCATGAGGCGCATCTTCTTCTCGCGCCGTTCGCGTCATTTCGCCGCCGGCATCTTTGAGGTCGGGTCCCGTCATCAAGTTCGCGGGGCGGTGAACCGAAGGTACCTCTCTCGCCGAAACCCTGCGGTTAGCTAGATCACTGCGGCAGCGCCGCCGTCCCGTCGCGTCTTGGTGGTAGCCGGTGGAGTTTAGTTATCGCTAAACTTTGTTTAGTTATGTCGACTTGTGGGCCTCTCTCATTGTCAGCGTTTAGAAATCCTTTAATCCAAGCGTTATGTTATTCTCTTAGTCAACGCCATGTGAGGTTCATCTTTGTCGATTGGGGTTGTGCAGCTTGGATGCTCGTTTTCTCTGTTGGGAAAGCGTGTTTCTCTGTGAGTATATGTTAGAAATGCGCTTTGATAAGTCAAGCGTATTCTTAGAATATGTACGCCGTGCCGTTAGTATTCTTTGAGTCAAGTTGGACCTGATCGCCGTTTCTCATGTGGTCCACATCATGTTTGTAGCTAGTTATTGTGGGTAGAAAAAGGAATAAATGCTTTAGTATTTACGTAATGTGTTTTACGTTGCTTTGTTAATTCATTTAAACTTAGAAAATGCATAACTAATTCAATTTTATCTAAATCGCATGAATCCAGTCTTTGTTAATTTTCATTTTAAATGTGGTATTTACTAAAATTAGTTTCAACCTTGTATCTGTAGTAAAAATCTGTTAATTAATTAAAGGATGTTTTATGTATCTTCTAAATTAGAAAATGTATATCTCTTTCAATAATTGTCCAAATCGATGAAACCAATTACTGTAAATTTCATTTTAGTATACTAATTATCGAGGATAGGTTTTAGATACTGTTTACATTCATGAAAATTTGTTAAGTAATTAACTAGTGTTTTGATGTGTTTTAGCTTAGAAAATTCATAGAAAATTCTTAATAACTTAAAATGTTTTGTTCTCTGTTTCTAAAATTTTGTTATATCTTGCTTAGGTTCTTTGTGTGAGTTTGGTATGTTTCTTTGTTATTGTATGGTTGAGTTTTGTCGGTGTCATTCGCTCTTATTTGTTCTATCGTTGAGGCTTGATATTTGCGGCAACCACGAGGCGATCCTGCACGATGAGTTGAGCACCACGAACAACGGCGGCCGAACAGCGGTTTGATCATGATAATCCCAGTATTTTAAAATCTAATATTTTGTTTAATTTGTATGTATGCATTGCTTAATTGTGTTAAATTGATTAGTTAAATCCGTATTGCATATCTGTAGACAAAATATTGATCTCTACTACGAGCCTAGGTTATTTCTTTGTGATTAGAATTATTTGGATGATCTCTTGTCATTTAGTAGATCGGGTCAAGCCCAGCTTAGACATGCTTAGCTATCGGTAGAAGCTGGCGGTTATCGACTTTAGTCGGTAACCTTGATCTACAAAATCTACTATAACTTTATGTTTGAGCATTTTGCTATGTTTAATTGCAAAACTAAAAATGAAAACAAAATGATTTGGACTTGGGCTGCTGGTATGGTAGTGTGATCTGTTGGGTGTGTGGAAAGGTGCCCGAGTCGATTAAGGACCGAGTTACTTGCGCCACACGTCATTGAGCATTTTGCGTGCTAACCACACTAGAGTATATGGGACATCTCTTGACCTAGTACTTTGGCGTGTATTGGCTCACGGGTCGCGGGAGTCGCGGGAGGGATGGAGGTGGGAGCATGGTAGTTGTTCGAAAAGCTTTATCTGAGTGGGTAGTTGTCTTTCGGCTTTACCATGTAGCGTGTGGATTTCTATCCATACGAGACGGCTCATAGTTAATACAATATTGGAAAAAGTCTCGTAGGACTTAGCCGTGCAGACATACCTTCGGAGTGTGTTTTGGCTTAAAGGCGATGCAGTGTGGTACATTGGTACACCCTGCGAGGGTTAAAACTATTCGAATAGCCTCGTCCTAGGTTATGGACACGCTCGGATCGCCCCCAAGAACTAGACTACAACATTTAAATTAAAACTGATGGGTGAGTGCGAATGCGGGATTAGTGCTGTTGTTAATGTGACTATTGGGATAGTCACCTCTAGGATGTTTATCTTTATTCTTTTGTATTATTATCTTTCTTTGTTAGTTCAACATTAAAAGCAATTGCAAACTGCCTTCAAAGCTGTATTATATTATTGCAAATGAAAATTGGCTTTATGCAAATGAAACATATGGCCTCCACCAACCAAGCTGCATGTAGCATATGAATAGGTGCTGGTTCACATATCGGTCTTGCGGGTACAAAGACAATCTTTGTACTCGGGTGCTGCTTAATGTCTTTGTTGCGGGAGGAAGAAGGTGAGCCCCAAGGGCCTCATACGTGGTGTGTTGCCGTTCGTGGGCGACTAGACTTGGCGGTCGGTCGGATGCCTTGTGGGTTGGAGGCACCTTGATTGGCTTTGTTTATAGCCATCTTATGGCACTTTACTTCATTTGTCCGTCTTATTTATTTGTGTATCTTGTGGCACATCGGCCTTGAGTGCATAATAACTCTTCTATTTGTTTATCTTCCGTTTGGTAGTGTGGTGTTTGGACTCTATGTTTGGAATGGAGTTGATGTCTAATTTTGTAGAGGTGTGTATCTTGCTTTCAGGAAGTATACATATCTAGAGATCGATTATTTGATTTGTGAGGCTAGGACCGGTGGTTGGTTAAGCATCACAAGCCAAATAAATTGAGGTCCTCACATAAGGTTTATTTTGTGAGATCTTGAAGGACTTTTAGAGATAGCAAACTAGCTCCAAGTTTCTGAAATTTTGTGATGGCTTGCTAACCTAGAGATGGAACTTGTACACAGTTTCAGAGTTTTTATGCTGAGTATTTTTCTCCAAAAATCATACGATTATGCTAGGCTGAGGTTTGACTACAAGTCAAACAAGTTTAGTTGTATAAAACTATTCAAACAATTTCAAAAAAATTGTAAAATGTTTCAAAGGGCCTACAAACCATCCCAATAACTTAGGAAAAATATTTCAGGAGATGATCAAAACATTCGACAAGATTGTTTTGAAGGATCAAGATTTGGATCAAAAGACTTGTGACTTTGTATTTCCATACTCTTGTACAATAATTGTTTAGTACACACGGAAATACATGATGTAAGAAAAAGTTTTAAATTGTACTCATTTTCTTACATTTGAAACACAAATCTGAATTTGGGATGTTACAAGATTGTCCAAACATGAAACGGTATTACTTACACATGGCGACTATGCAACGAGAGAAAATGAAGAATCGAAACTTAGATGAATAGAAGCTAGAACCAATCATTTATGAACCAAAGGTGGTATTAGCTTAATGGCTCAAAAGGTGCTCGGTGATAACACCGTTATTGTCGAGAAGGGACAACGACATCATATCTTCAAGTGATTGCAAGATCAAAGAGAAGTGTGTAAGGTGATCATTGGTAACAGGAGTTCAAGCAACATGATTGGTAAAGATGTGGTGGAATTACTCTCATTGTCCCGTGGAGCATCCAAAACCATACTCATATTCGGTGGCTCCAAAGCGTTGGCAAAGTCAAGATCATACATAAGATAAAGCACCTCTTACTATTGATGGCTAAATCGACAAGGTGAAGTGCGATGTGGTAGCTATGCATGTTGGTCATATTTTGCTTGGATGTCTATGGCAATTTGATTTGAAAGCTACACATCAGGGCGGTCCAAGCGGTACACTTTCATGCACAAGGGAGAGTTCCATGCTTTGTTCTCCAAGACCGATGAAGAAATCAAGAGTGATTTGGTCATGGTTGGCAAAAGCCAGTGAAGACTATGCTAAAACCGAGGACTGTTTTGCTTGAAATGGGAGGAGGATGAGGCCTAGGAGCATCTACACAATGGTGAGTAAACCTAGTTTGCAAATTAGTGCTAAAACTCCAAGTGGTGCTATTTTGCAACAAAGGAGAGACAAGAAGGTTTGTTGGCCATGAGGAACAAACACTACTACAAAATAGGCTATCTTTGGGCCTTATCACAAATGGCTCCCGAGAAATCGATGATGTAATTATCATAGATGGTTTTACAAGCGTGATGATCTATGTTTCTAGCGATGGCTAGAAGCGTTTGTGATCGTAATTATCACATATGGCTTTATTAAAAGCTATGCGTGATAATTCAAAGATGGTTTTAATATGAACCATCGTGATAATTGAAACGATTCTTAAAAGAGCCGTATGTGATAATTATAGGCATCACGAGACAATTTTTAATCAAACAAATCGCGATTATGTATCACAGAGCGGTTTGTGGTTGAAGTATGCGTGATATGTATCTCTTAAACCCTCGATGCGCTTTGGCTCCCGATGCATCTCTTCATCTCGTCCTTGATCGTCCTCTCTTCATCTCATGCTTGAATTTATTAGTTGTTTTATAAAAATGATCATCCACCACAAAGATGAATCCCACATCGCTCTACTCTCAAGCACAAATGAATAGCAATTATAAAATGGCTCCCCACTCTTCTCCCCTAACTGGCATTGATGGCCTACCTAGCCATTTTGTTGAGCACCTCGTCGGTCGTCTGTTGGCGGATGCTATGTAAGACCTTTGTGCTAACGATGTCCTCCCTCCATCGGATGTTATGCGGGGCACATTACGGTGGCGTTCCATCGTCTAGACGACCTCCTCACTATGTCTTCTGGTGATCTCGGCTTCGGTGAGATAACCTCACCATCAACATAGTCCTCGAATGGCGTTGCACATCTCCGGGAGGACTACCGTCGTATCAAGTGCTACATTGAGGCGGCGGGCGGCCGGAGTCTACCAAGTCGAGACCCTCGAGCAAGAGAAGAGAGCCTATGGGCACAATTCGACTTGATTCTTTAGTCGAACATCTTTGGCCAACTCTCCAACAATCGCATCAGCGGTTGGGCGTGTTTGGGCTACTGGCGATCACGAACCGCCGATGCGGCGATGTCACCTATGAAGTTTTGAAGACGGAAATAGTAGGCTACAGGCTGCTAGAAAAGTTGATCTTTTATATTTATACTTTTTCAGAAAATCTTTTTTAAGAAGCGACTAGCCACGTTGTTTGGCCATATATATATAAATACAATTTTTTTTAAAAAAATCCAAATTAGAGTTGAAGTTTCTGTCTATGTTGAACATGTTTACTGAATATTTTTTAACTATAGATAGAACTATCACAGGCGGTTTAGTGGAACAAACCGTCTATGATATAGTCCCATATCATGGACTATTTTTAATAAGAATCATTTATGATAATTCACAGGCTGTTCTAAAATAGAACAATCTATGATACATAATTATCACAGACAGTTCTTATTAATAACCGTCTGTGAAGGATCATAGAGGGTTTTAATACAAACGGTCTCTGATTCTCTGATAATCAAAGATGGTTATTAACAAAAACCATCTATGATATGCGTCATTAAATACTCTCGTAGTCCCAATAGTTACATGCGTAGTGAGATCATGCATGATATGTGGTTTGCTTTGAAGGAGGCGGTCGTCTTTGGGGCATTTGGTGAAAGAAATTTCGTAGATTTGCAAGTGTTCTTGTAGATCTATTTGTTTTTGGTGATCTAAGGTTAGTATTTGCTTCTAATTATATGCATAATAATCTAGAGAGATGATAGCTAGGTTTAAATCTACCTTGGTAGTTTGTTGAAATTTAAGAATGGGACTCACTACTCCTTGTCTACTTCAATATGTATATTCTTGCTTGATATATATTGCTTCATGAATATTTAAGTAGCTAGATACTTTAGGAGCATTAATCTAATTTAACACTAATTTTGGTAGTTTCTTTGAAATTTATGAATGGGTCTCACTACTCCTTGTCTACTTCAATATATTCTTGCTTGATATATATATATATATATATATATATATATATATATATATATATATATATATATTGCTTAATGAATATTTAAGTAGCTAGCTACTTTAGGAGCGATAATCTAATTTAACACTAATTTATTACGTCAGTAGCGTAGATAGACCAAAAGCTGGATGTCGTTGAGAACCGTGTAAGTGAAAAGTACATTGATGGTATGTACCTTTTAAAAATGCTACAAGTAGGATATGTTGAAGAAGTGGACAAAATTTATGTAATGTTCATGCATTGATTGCGATAATATGAAAATGTTAACCAACCCAGTAGCGGTCGAGGTGCAATTGATTGAAGGGTTTCAAGAGTATACATGTTGGACCGATCCACGGCGAAGGCGGATTATCTTTGGAAGGTAGTAACATCATCGAGGAGACAACGATATGTCGATTTGGACTATGCTTTCGATGAGGATAGGTCATGCGATGACAATCGGATCGGATGCTACAGCGATGCGAAGGAACTATAATGAGAGAGAGTTTGGTAAATTTGAGAGCTTAATAGGGACTTAGGAAACCGTTGTTCCAGCTGTATCTGAGAATACACAGGTTATCATCCATACTTGAGCGCTAAAATTGAAGGCAAGCAATGGTTAGTCAGATAAGAGTTTCACGAGCGTTGTTAGGTCTCCTGCAGACATCCTTCGAGAGGAAGCGTGTTGCCAAGAACCACCTACCAAGCCAAGAAGGTTCTTTGTCCATTAGAAATCAAAATAGAAAGAATACATGCATGCGACGATTGTATCCTTTCAGTAAAGAGTATCACGGACATGCATGTATGCGGTGTGTAAAGCATCCGATACAAGCATAAGAATCACTCCGTGTGGCGGGGCATTGAGGTGAAGCAAGGATAGTTGCGAGGAGCGGGTCCCCATCACCACACCATTGGAAGTCTCGATGGAAGAAGAAGAAGCGGTGTGGGATGAAATTTCAAGATCATTCGAGATCCCAATAGAAGTCCAGGGACTCGTGCGATGGCAGGCGTTCCTCGCGATGGGAAAGTGTGGAAGACCATCAAGAGCATGCTTGTCAAGGAGTACGTGAACAAGAATCGAACGACCTTCACGAAGTATCCTTTCGTCGAGCCACGCAGGCATGGGGCGCCTTTGTGCGGATGAAGGCGATGGTGAATTTCGGGAGTAAGTATGGCGCACAAGGCTATCGGACACAAAACACTTATCCCCACAGACTTGCACCACTGGTACAGGGTAAAATCCGCAATGGAGCGGGGAGGGCGAGAGGCAATCCGATCGGAGACCTCCCGCCATTTGGTGGGATCACAAGCAATGCGCCCAAAGCGGTTAGGCGAGGTCATCAACCAAGTCTTGGGAACTATCTCTTTCAAAACCCAATAGGCGAGGAGTGTCCCAGCGTGCAGTAAGATATGTCAAGTAACTAGTTGTTAATAAGTCTATAACTTCATAGGGTCTAAAATAACATGATGGCCTCTTGCGGCAAAAATTGATTACAGAATCTTCCCAAGGCTCAGCGGTTAGAGAGAGGATATAATATCTATGGCCAGGAAACAAGGAGCACCGGGTCGCATGTGAGGCCTTAGGGTTTACGTTGCCTTGGAGGCGAGGATTCCCGCACGACTCGAAGCATATAGGAGTAGGAAGAGATCCAAGGTTGAGCGTGAGGCGGTTGAAACAAGAGATTCGTGCGGATTTGAGGGACGGATAGCATCATTGTCGGTTGTTGGCTATCACGACCCGGCCGGGGTCATCAGAGAGGTCCTCGAGGATCTCCAGAAGTCCACAGGACCTCCGAGAGGACCTCGGGACCACCTGGTCGAAGACCTAACCCAATGTAACACCCGGCCGACATGGGCACGGGAATGCTACTAAACAAAACCTAATAATTCTAATCAAGGCAATTTTAGTAAATTTCAGAGAACCTTCCTGTAAAGTTAATTACATGGAGGTTCCAACATCTGAATAATTCATAAATTAACTAAACCATCATCCGGGGACATCAAAGATAATCAAAGATATGCTAAGTATCTAGCAATCCAATGAAGTATAAAGTTCCACTACTCATCATTGTTACACTTAAACCACTGCAAGAGACAAGTCATAATAAACCTTTGAGCATCTCACCCAATTACTAAAAACAATTACGATCTGAAGATCATTCAACTTTATTTAGTTCATGTGGCATGTGTGTGACTATCAGACTACTTCCCCCCATGCATGTCGTTCTTGGCTCGGGTACCTAAAACAACAATAAAAGCAAGAGTGAGTCCTTGACTCAGCAAATGCGAGAATAAAAGTTATAACATCAGCATCCATATATGAAGAGCAACAATAAAACATCTCACATGCAAATGCAATGCTCAAGGATCCTTTCTCTTTATCTTTCTTTATGCATTACACCGGTGCAAAGTATCTAACCGTCGCCGCATACCCGTGCACGTGCTGCTATAAGCCACAGGGACCAGTGCCCATTACTCTGCAAGTAATGGGGACCTCAACCCACACTCCACGAGTGTGGGATCTCGAGCCCGTCACATTCATGCGGGGATCTCAAGGAAAACATACTTGGTCACCACGTGACCAAGCCTCAACATGATCTCAATATGCACATGCTCATCATTTAATCATCATCAAATTACCACAAGACGATAACAACATACGACAATAGAGCATAAACATATTTGGAGCATCCACCAATCTTAAACCAACATCATGCCAACAATCTCACTATGCTATCACATATCAAAAAGCACCAAAACATGACCGATCAATCACAACCACGAATCAAACAATGCACTTGCCTAACGGCGTGAGAATGGAGGGCGTGAAGGCGGTGCTGCCTCGATACCAATCCCCACCTAATACATTAAGAATATAAACTAATACTACAGCAATGAAAAACATGAATTATATGGCGAACACATCAAGTAGCGGTTGCTTGCGATCCGACCCACTTTCTAAATACTGAACTGCCCTCTATGAACAGTCAAGTTCTAAAATTCATATCTTTCTGTACAGTGGTCCAAATTAGGTGTTCTTAGACTTCATTGAAAGGTAATCAAATTTCCCAACTAAACCTAGTTGG
Organism: Ampelocalamus luodianensis; assembly: GCA_036346255.1. Classification (NCBI taxonomy): domain Eukaryota; kingdom Viridiplantae; phylum Streptophyta; class Magnoliopsida; order Poales; family Poaceae; genus Ampelocalamus; species Ampelocalamus luodianensis. Next base: position 11,512 of record JAYEVH010000480.1, read on the forward strand.
TGAGCCTCCCTGATTCGGCCATCTAAAATCACTTTTAAGCTGATTAACAAAACATCGATTTCACGTCAGACTTTCTGGACAGAGCACTAAAACTATCATAACTTTCAGCTCGTTTATCCAAAGTTTGCGTTCTTGTTCTTCTCTGAAATCTATGACAATTATCTACAACTTTCGTTACACTGAGATCCTCTAATTCTCTCTTTAACGGATCGTAAAGGTCAGATTACTAAAACCTGTCCAGAAACTGTCAGGGTTGCAGAACAACCGCACCATTAAATTCATAACTTTTGCTACATAGGTCCAAAAATTACGTTCTAGCACTTCGTTGAAAGCTATTGATGTCCTCTACAACTTCCTAGGAGAAGTCCGAGACTGAATCCGCACTTAACTATATCAAAACGTCCCTCTAACACGATCTGCCCTTAGGCGACAATTGCCGGCAAAGAATAGTTAAGCACTAAAACATCTAAACGAGGGAAAACGAGGTTACCCTTGTGAACGATTGCCGGGCACTGAGGCACCCACCAGTGAGCTCTCCCAAAGATGATCTCGTTCCTTCCTCTTCTCCTTCCTCGAACAGCCCACACATCCAGCGATCACCTTCTCTCCCGAGTCGGCAGCGAGGAAGGCGGACGGGCTTTGCCGGCAGCGAGGAGGCGCAAGGGAGAGTACAGCAGCAGGGAGACCTGGGCAGGGTGGTGCGAGGGGAGGAGGCGGCTGCCTAGGAGAGAGGGAGCGCACGGTGGAGGGGCAAGGGAGGCGGCTAGGGTTAGGGAGGAGGAAAGGGTGTTCCCCCTTGGCGGCCACACATGGGCCACTATGGGCCAAAGCCAGGCCCAAGTTGAGTTAAAACGCGGATACCCCCTCTTTAAGCGATGAATTGAACATTTCCCGATTGGTCCTTCCGCAAATCCATTTAATTCTCTTAGAATAATTAATCTCTCGACTAATTACTTAACACATTTTCGGTATTACATTCTAGCCCATATGAGTTCGACCCGAATCTAAGCGTAAACTTCCGAGATAAATCCGAGATTGGAACTTAGCAACAGAATACACACTAATGTGAACAAGTCTAGATATGGCTCGCGCATGCGGACTCCAGTTCACAAGTGGCCTCTATCTCGATGCTGCGCGACGTCTTGGCGCATTACCTTACTAATTGTCCCAACCTTTCAAGAGTCACTCGGCGGACACGTCTCGAGCATACGGTATTACCGTGGATCAAGCATTCTAAGAAACTTTACCCTCAGTTTCTCCAATACTCCTCGACAAGGTCATACAAAACATTCCATGCTACAAGCCGGGACTCCAAATGGTCCTAGTGATCGCTATCTCCTACATCTCGCGACTTCGAAACAACCAATGTACCTTGGGCCAACCTTCCCTTTGGTACCAAACCACAAAACCTGGGCATAACACATAGAACCCTTGTTCTTTGTATCCTTCGACCTCTTCACTTTGAAAATGAGCACCTCCTTTAACACGAGGGCGCATGCTGAACTTGTTTTAAAACAATCTCGTTTAAAAGCAGAACTCATTTGAAAATAAAGATTCTCATCGCAACATGCATTATCAACTCCTTACCAAAGAGTTAAATCCAAAACCAAAGGATTCAACATGTAATTCTTCCACTCTCCAAGTAGCGGTTTGCCAATGAACACCACAAAGGCCGGCCACACATGGGCCACTATGGGCCAAAGCCGAGGCCCAAGTTGAGTTAAACAATGGATACCCCCTCTCTAGCGATGAATTGAACATTTCCCGTTGGTCCTTCCATAAATCCATTTAATTCTCTTCCGAATAATTAATCTCTCGACTAATTACTTAACATATTTTTGGTATTACACCCAAGGGGTCTTGAGACCCGGACCTCCCAAATGCTATGACCGGACACAGGGGAGGTCGAGACCCACCCGGGAGGTCGTGGGACTTGGAAAAGTCCTACATCTCTGTGTTTGAACTAGTCCCAGGATCAGCACTAGCTCACACGCAAACACAAGTGATAATCATACATCAGAGAACTTTACTAACGACAAAAGAGTTGATTACAAGGTTGGCTTACAAGGCGACAAAGGCAACTTTACGGCAGAAATCAAGCGACAAGTCTATCCAATACACCACGGGCAATTGGGTGGAGGCGTGGCCTAGTCGTCCGGGACCTCTTGGTCCTCGACAAGATCTCTTCACTGCTCAAAAGATTATTTGAAGAAAGAGTGAGCACAACAACGTGCTCATAAGTCACACCGATCAAATATCGAATGACATGCATAAATGGATACCACCTTTGGAGCTTATAATGTTGTTGTGCATAAAGCCTTGTTTCTTTCAACATACAAGTAATAAGTTGCAAGCGGGTTAAACTATACATAAAACTCATTTTGGAACAAGGTTTTGATTGAGTTGATAACAAGATTAAAGGTGTAGGATAACCTCCTAACACTAGGCTAACCCGAGGCTCCCTTGAGAACACACTGGATAGAAATCGAGAACCGCTTCAAAACCATTTGAAAACACAAAACAAAGGCTAACTTAGAGAGGCTTTGCGGCATGTCCATTACAGTGGACACGGCTATTCGAATAGATTTTCACTCTGCGAGAGATGTACAACTTACCCATAAGAGATAACCGGTTAAACTATCAGCTCACACACTTAGAAGGTGTGCGACTACTGAGTTATCACAAGGCCTTTACAATGCTTCTTCTCTGACCCACTTCGCTAAGGTTTCACCCCCATTGGGCTACCCACACTGAGTTCGAGGCCCCCTCTTGCGCTAGGTGGGAATATAAGAAAGTAGGTCATGAAGGACCACTCACACATCAAAAGGACAACCATGGTGAGACATTGCAAATTATTCGGCGAGGTCCCGCCATACAAGACTTGTGGTTGCACATAGGGGCATAGCAAAGTAACGCTCAAAGACCGGTCCTTAGCGGCACTGGCGACATCCTCAACCACAGGCGTCGGTGACACAACCCAGTGAACTCCTGCCCCACCATACAACCAACCGGGGTTCGCCTACGTCCAAACCATTTTCCAACATTTGCCTTTAAAAACAAGAACAGTTTTCATGACAACCCAATGCCATGGCTAAAATATTTGAAGTAAAACATTGATCTTTGGTTGTGAAACTTTCCCAAAACAAGATTTTGGTCTAAGCATAGCTAGCGTTTCTTTTCAAAGGTCCTAATCATACTAAAGCATTAACGGGTTTTTAACTAAGGTGACAACAAGTTCAGTTGCAATGTCAACATTGGCCATACAAAGGAGTTAGGTCTAGCTATGAGAGTAAACAAGGTATTGAAATAATAAGTAAAATATGCATCGATACTTTGCTTGAAACAAAAAGTACTTAGGGTGAAATCTTTGGTATCAAAATGATCAAGGTATGACTTGCCTTGCTCGAAGGCTTGGGATCTTCCTCCTTAAAGTACTCGGGCTCCTCGGCATCCTTGTAATCTACGAAAGAACAAAACCAATTCAACCAAAGCTTAAGCAAAACCAAAGAACTACAAAGCACCACGGAACCAACACAAGAACTTTGAAGGTTTGGAGGAGGTCCAGAGAGTTGGTTAGAGAGGTCCAAAGAGCTGGTCGGAGGAGGTCCAGAGCTTGGGAAGAAAGTCCCAAAGAGTTGGCTGCGAGAGCAAGAGGGTTGAAGTGAGGAAGAAAGCAAGGATAGAGAGTTGTCCAAGCTTATAAGGCACAAGTGCTGGGAGTTTCAAGGGCACACGTGTTCCAAGGATGGGTGGAGAGGAGGACATGAGCGGTAGCGGGGGACAAGAGGGAAAGAGAGGTACAGTGAGAGGTGGCAACATTTAATGCGTGCATGGCGCATTTAATGCTCGAGACTTTCTGGCTGGCGCGTGTAAAGGGAAAAGCGCGAGGTTAGCTCAAACAAAAGGTTGGTGAAAGCAAGCAGGGAAAGTCATAACCAAAGGAGAGGTCGAACTACGAGGTGGTCATGGGAGGAGGTCTTGGGAGGAGGTCTAAGGAGGTCCCGAGAGAAGGCAAGGAGGTCCTATCCCCAGAGGTGGTCTATCAAAGGCCGGAGGTCATGACCACATAGGGTGGTCGTGGCCAAAGAGGGTGGTCTTTGCAAATGGGCAGAGCGTCTTGACCACAGAGGGTGGTCTTGACCAAGAGGGTAGTCTTTGCAAAAGACCGGAGGTCTTGACCACGGAGGTGGTCATTGCAAAAGACTAGAGGAGAAGGAGGAGTGCCTGGGACCATCCGGGTGTCACGGCTAGGAGACCTCGGAGATCTTAGGGGGTCAGTAGGACCACCGGAGGTCTGTAAGGTCCTCAGAGCACCCGGAGGAGGTCCTCGGGACCTCCCGAGGAGACCGAGGACCTCCGGAGGTCTTGGCTCTGTGCACTGAGTTAATTCTAGGAGCTCAAGCTAACTCGCGCAAGATCACATAGGTAAAATCGAGGCTACACAATCTGACAACTTAAAAACAATAGATAAAGCAAAGCATAAATATATTAACAAGGGCCTTATGGCCAAGGTTGTTTACAACGGTTGCCAACATGGGCTTAAAAAATGACAAAAGAACCTACACAACATTGAAAATACAAAACGCGTGGAGCCATTAGGCAAGCCCACAGGTTGTCTAGTGGAGGACGTCCCCTAGAAGGTCGGATCATCAAAGAACTCCTCGAAGAAGTCTAAGCTACCAGGAACTGGTTCATCTTCAACCACTACTCAAACAGAGGGCTTATAGCCATGAGTGCGTTGAATGTACTCGACCAAGTCACGAGAGAACAAGTATGCAAAGCGATTATTCATGCATTGGCGACAATGGAGAGTCAGTAGGGTTGGTTTGCACAAGCGATAATTGACAATAGTATAAATAGATTGGAGAGCTCAAGTTTTAAAAACAAAAGACAAAACAACAAAAACAGGGGTTTTCAAGGGAGGTCATGAGCACCAACTCACTTCCTCACGTGGGAGGTCTTGGTCGCACCTATGTCCAGGACCACCCCACAACCACTCTAGAGCACCCACTCTAGAGCTCCCAAGAACCACCCTAGGGCCCCAAGACCTCCCGAGCACCAACCGGGGGCACCTTGGACCACCCTAGAGTTCCACGCCCGACCCTGGACCTTTCTTGAGCGACCATGACCTCTCTAAAGCCGCCAAGGTCTCTTCGAGATAAAAGCCATGGCCTCTCACAGAAGTGCCTAGGAACAAAGTTTTATAAAAGTCTACCCCTTGCGCATCATCACCAGGCAATATCCATGACCAAGGACTTGGCTATTCGAATAGATTTTTCACTCTGCAGAGGTGTACAACTTTACCCACAATTCACAATCTCTCTAGTGGGGCGGGTTCTCGTTGAAACCCTTGCTCATTTTCAAAGATGAGCAGTCCAGAGAGCGTGACAAGGCCTTTACAAAGCTTAGAACTGGCTCAGATCTACCCGCTGGGTTTAGCAAATCCCCTCTCGGGTTATTGGGTGCCCTCTTGCTTGACCCAAATCACTCGCTCAACCACAACAGAATCAAGCCAGCTCCTTGCTAAATATTCGACCCGAATCACCCCATAAAGTGATCTTGTGGTTGCATGAAAATACCAGATCAATGAACACAAAGTTAAGTCCTTAATTGGTGCATTAGGCGAGTCGATACAAACCCAATGTCGTAAAGCACCCACTACTCACTCCCGACCAACTTGCCCGAGCATAAAATAGTTTTAGGGTTCAACCAAGCCAAAAGACTACCAAGTCCAGGCATGAGTTTTAAACCAACAGCAACGCACCGCAAATAACACAATTGGGCCACACACCACAGTTGCACATCAGTGGCAACAACCACCATTTCATAGTTCATTAGTCAAGATTATTAAAAGAAAAACAAAGGTTCTGAGACTACGGTACTAGAGCAAAGCTAAACATTCTCTGATCCCAAGTTGGCAAAATAAAGAATGCCAACAAAACCACCACTCTAGAGTGTTCAAGGTAAGCATGTCAACATACTGTGTACAAACATCCAAGGAGGCATAATATCAAGTAGGAACAACTACTACCCAAAACCTTTCCTTAAAGAAAGTAGCCATGCATATAAAGGTAAACAAGTTAACTTTGAAATATTAGGTTCAAGATGATCTAAGGCTGCGACTTGCCTTCGTTGACGGTGGAGAGCCTTCGGTGGAGAGTGTTGGATCCAGAACTCCTCTTGAACTCGGGACCTACGTTCGCAAATAACCAAATAAACAAGTCGAGCTCAACAAAAGAACTCAAAAGACTTGAAAGAACTCAAGCAAATCCAACTTAAAACCGGAAGATCGGGAGGTCCTACGGGAGAGGAGGTTCAAACCAAGGGGGTGAATCTCCAAGCACGACCGAGAGGAAAACTAAGAGGTTAGAAATGAGGAAGAAAGGTGGTGAAAGGAGGCTCTCGGCTACATATAGCGGGAGAGATAGGGAGACAATCTTGAGGCTAGAGCAAATGTGTCAGGGTAGGTGAAAAACAGGAAAAATGATTCTACAAGGTATACCATAAAAGGAGGAAACAAGGTACCAAAGATGTGACCACATTTAATGTGCTGTAGCAACACATTAAATGTTTAGAGACATTCTGCTACAAGGCATGCGTAAAGGAGAAAAGGGGACAGGGTTGGCTCAAACAAAGAGGTTCGTCAAAGCAACAGGAAAAGTCCAACTATGGGGTGGTCTTAGGAAGTGGTCTGCGGAGGAGGTGATGAGGACATGACCCTATAGATACAATCAAATTTGCTTTGCTTCTTTGTTCCAAATATAAGAGCTCGTACACTTCACTTAAACTACTCCGGTGAGCTCGTTTTAGGAGTGTCTTTATATTATATGAACTATATGATGCTATCAAATGATGAAAATGTATATTTGTGCAGCACCACATCACTTTGTGTCCAAGCCAAGCAAGAGTTCAAATTGGACACGTTACGGAATCTAGTTCGGCCTTGGAGACAACCTAACTAAGCAGGCATAACTTTATATACGAACTCCGTTTGAGGTCACGAGTACTTGATTGAAAGCTTATCTCGCCCTCTTTCAAACAGATTTGACCTCACGTTCAAATTCCTTCTATGTACGCTGCAATCATCGAAAGAAGGTGCTGCATCACCTGTTTGGGCCAAATTGGGCCTTGTAACCTATTAGGTTGGCCACCTTGGGCCACACTATTTATGGAGGTACTATTCACATGAACAGTACCCATGAATATACCACCCCCTTAGCTCTTGGATATGTCGGCTCCCCTCCCTATATAAGGAGGCGCACCCCTCTAGTTTTCTTGGATTTACATTGAGTTAAGGTTTAGCCATTGTGCAAACTTCGTTCTTGATTGTGTCGGACGACCACTGTCAAAGACAGCCTTCGAATCCACCTTATCGGTATTTCATAAATATTTGCAATACATTAGATTGTGTTTTATCTTGTTCTTGCGTGTTCTTGATTGCTGCGGGGTGAACCTCGTGTTCGGGTTGATCGCGCTTCTAACACGATCAATAACGTCGTGGAGTTGGTTCAACGATTGCTAAGGCGCAAGCCTCATCGTAGAGTTGTAGTCGGATCGCGAGAGTCACCTCCACCAAAATCGATAGTTATCAATCTCATCGAAAGATCGGGAACCCCGCCTCCATCAGGTGGTATCAGAGCTTCAGTTGATCGGTGAGATTTTCCAGTTTTCTAGTAGTTGATTCATTTTCATACCTAGAGTCCAGAAAATTGCCCACAAAAATTATTTGTTGCGCCATTATCATCCCTGTTCGAACCCCTTTGAGCCATTGCAATTTTTCTTTTCGGTATTTTGCTTGTTGAATCATTGGTTGCATCGTCGTGTCTAGTTGCTGATCTTTAGTTCTAGTTATTGTCTAGTTGGTCCTTGTCTAGATTACTTCTCGTGTTTTGTTTAGCATTGCTTGATCGTTCTTTTAGGGTTCTTAGTATTTTGCATCTAAAGCAGAAAATTCGTGAGTTAGAACTCCTCTAATCCACTTTCAAAAATAGAAAATTCGCCTTTTGTTAATCAAAAAAAGATGAGGTTTTGCTATGATCTTTTGGGATATTGATATTATTTGCGACTTCATGCAAAAGCCGTAAATTTGGCGGATAGAAGGAGAAAGAGGCAACCGCAAGAACAAAAGTCGCGGTAAAATAAAGAAAAGAAAAGCGTGTAAAATTATTAGAGATCTCCTAAATATAGCCAAAAGCTTCTACAAAAAATTCAAAGTTTGACCACAGATTTTGAAAGATATAGCAGTTTCAAATTTGAACTCGGGACGGTTTAGTCAGAGTAGGATTCGTTCCAAGACACATTGATCAAAGCGGGCATAACTTTGCATCGGTGTCCATTTTTACGTTCTTGTGCTCATTTCAAAGCTAACGACAGGCGCATCCTTTCCACCTAAGCCAAATTCGCACTCGGGGCCCAAAATGGCCATCTTATTTAAATTACGCATCTCATAAGTTATCGGTTCTGTTTTGCCTTTTGTTTCGGTCTTCCTTGAATTTGGGCCGCCTCAAGCGAAAAGTTGTAGATCTCGTCGAAACCTTTCCAAAGAGTTTGTATAAGCTATATAAAACTTTGAGTTTTCATCTCTTGAGACTAGTTATTGTTTATTGCTTAAACTAGAGAGGGTTTTATATTGCACGTTATTGCATCTTTGTGCTCTACATCGTGTGAACAATCTTGTGCCCCTACGAGAGGTTTGAGTAGTTGGCTAGCGACTCTCTAGCACTTGGTGTGAAATTTCCTTTGCTTGCATCAAGTCACATTAATCTTTGCGTGTGCGTGCATACACTTCTCTTAATAGGCTTTGATTAGCTAGCTTTGATTAGGCTAGGATCAAACAACATTGACTAGTACTTTGAACATTTATTCAACTTGCATTTCTTGAATTGATTGTTGCTAATCCTTGCTACCATACTTGAGCCTTCCGGCTACACCTCTTCTACACGTGCTGTTTGAAATTCTCCTAGCAATCGTTCCATCAATCTTGAAGATACATTGACACATTGGATGTCGATCACCTGTTTGCTTGGTAAGGTGGTAAGAATCGATAAAAGGCTTGAGTGTGGCGACTTTTGAACCACCATATCCTAGTAGTTGCTAGGGACATATGCTTGTTTTTACGCTAACCATGCAGATTCAAGATCACATAGTAGGAGTTCGTGAGATCAACAACACCATTAACTCATCCCCTGTGAGCGAGGTAAATTTAAGTATGCATTTCCATTCTTTCTTTGGTAAATTTGATCCACGATGCCTATGTTATGGGAAATAGCATTAGAGAAAGAATTTGAATATTATGATTGGTGCGATAAGCAAAATATTAGAGTGCCACTAGTGTTTTTGTTGATGATGCAATACTTTGGTGTAAGTATTTAAATAGACATGGAAGAGTGCCTCAAACTTGGAATACATTAAAGAAACTATTGAGAGATGAATTAGTTCCTAAATATCATCTTGATTATTTACTAGCTAGATTGCAACGTTTCAATCAAGGTAGTAGAACTTTAAGGAATACTATCATGAATTGAAAACTCGTTTGTTGCATTGTGGTTTAGATAAACATGATGAAGCTAGAAAATAGATTCTTAAGTAGGCTTAATCGGGAAATTGGACCTTCTTGTTCATAAAGAATATAATTCTCTCTCTCATTTGTTTATACTTGCTGTAGGTTGAAGTCGATTGAGGAGAAATTGAAAATACATGATGATAGGAAACATGAGAACAAGCCTATGTTTCTGTCTTTTCTATGAATAACGACTTGCGGGAAGTTGAGAGCCATCTTAGAAGAGGAGAATGAGTTGATTGAACCACCGACTCATTGGTTGACAAGGAAAATGAGGAGATGGAAGCACCTACATCATTTGAGGAGAGCTAAAAATGTAAAGATCATGGTGCTATCATCATTCAAGGTGAGTATGCTTGTGAAGAACTACATTTGTCCACTTTGTTCATGCTATTTTAGAGCAAAAATTAGTGGAAAACAATTACGATATGCATATATTTCAAGGAGAGAATCTGATGCATTGATTTGATTGCACCATGTGATGAAATAATTGAATTGCTGCTGTTTTGAGTGATTCATGTGATGAGTTAATCACAAATAATGATCATGTGGAATTGGTTAGACATAAAGAAGTTTTGACTAGAATTTCTCCATGATTCTTTGTGTTACATTATGTTGGATTCACCTATGAAATTGTCATATGCTATGGAGAAAGTTTACGAAATCGTATGTTCAAAATGCTTATCTAGTGCCTATACCCTGGTATAAGTTTAATTGATTGGAGATTATGGTGTAGACAATCAATTTCTTGTTTATCGAATATGCATAACTTGTGATTATATGGATGAATTGAAGCTCATTGTTTTGAACAACAATTCTTATGTGCGAATCTTGTTCATTATAAGAAAATTAAAATTTAGTGATCATTCAATGCCCATGTGTTCATCTCTTATTGCACCATCTAGTGTGGACAATCTGCATCATGATATTTAAGTATGGAAGAATTTACACATCCATTCACCCTTGCTAGATGGATTTCCTATTGCTCGATTGAAATATGATAATATGGATAAACTTTGTTTGATTCCAAAAGTTGTAGATTTGCCCATATGTGCTACCACTGCAAGTTTACAACTTCAGAGAGTTGAATTGCATAAATACTTCACTTATATTTGTAAAACTAGTTGCAATAATTGCTATGTGAGAAATTTTATTTTGCTCATTAACATATATGATTATTCTTGGGGTAATAATACAATGAGGTTTCGATCATTCTGTTTATAACATTAATTGTGCAACAACAAAGAATTGTTAAAACGGGTGATATATACATATATCATCTATACACCTTGGCTTCTTTGTTACCCTATTTTCATCTATCAAAAGCCGAGGAAGGCTTTGTTTTCAGAAGGAGAGGATGATGAGGACACGACCTATAGATACAATCAAATTTGCTTTGCTTCTTGTTCCAAATATAAGAGCTCGTTACACTTCACTTAAACTATCAGGTGAGCTCGTTTTAGGAGTGTCTTTATATTATATGAACTATATGATGCTATCAAATGATGAAAATGTATATTTGTGCAGCACCACATCACTTTGTGTCCAAGCTAAGCAAGAGTTCAAATTGGACACGTTCGGAATCTAGTTTGGCGTCAGGAAGCGGCACTAACTTCAAATAGGCATAACTTTCATATCTGAACTCCGTTTGAGGTCCACAGTACTTGATTGAAATCTTATCTTGTCCTCTTTCAAACATATCGACCTCACCTCCAAATTCATTACATGCCTGCTGCAATCATCGAAAGAAGGTCTTGTGTCACTGTTTGGGCCAAATTGGGCCTTGTAAACCTATTTGGGCCACCTCCTTCAGCCACCCCTTTGGGCTGCACTATTCATAGCTATACTATTCACATGAGCAGTGCCCATGAATAGTACCACCCTCTTAGCTCTTGGATATGTACAGCTCCCTTCCCTATATAAGGAGGCGCACCTCTAGTTTTCTTGCATTTCGTTGAGTTAAGGTTTAGCCATTGTGCAAACTTACATTTTTGATTGTATCGGACGACCACTGTCAAAGCGGCCTTGGAATCCCACCTTATTAGTATTTCATAAATATTTGCAATACATTAGATTGTGTTTTATCTTGTTCTTGCGTGTTCTTCGATTGCTCGCGGGGTGAACCTCGTGTTGGGTTGATCGCGCTTCGGCCACGATCAATAACGTCTGGAGTTGGTTCAACGATTGCTAAGGCGCAAGCATCATAAATACGGTTGTAGTCGGATCGCAAGAGTCACCTCCACCAAAATCGATATCTATCAATCTCATCGAAAGATCGAAACCCGCCTCCATCGGAGGTCCTAAGAAGGAGGTCCTCGAGGCGGAGGAGGTCCTATTCCACCAAGGTGGTCTTTGCGAGAAAGACCAGAGGATATGACCACATGAGGTGGTCATGACAAGAAGGTAGTCTTTGCAAAAAGACCGGAGGTCATGACGACATGAGTTGATCGTGACAAAAAGGGTGGTCTTTGCAAAAGACCGGGAGGAACCGCAGAGAGAGGTCCAAATGACTAAGGAAAAAGACACAATGAATCAGGGCCACATGATCTTGATCGGGTGGTTTTGAGAGACAAGAACGCTCGGACCAAGCGAACACACACTTACATCGGAGCCGTCCAAACAAGATCTAGCGGTCCTGAGCAGGGGAAGGCGCGCACTAAGTTTGGACTTAAGGGAGGTCCAAACAAGGAAGGGTTTCAACGGACCAGATTCAAAGGGGGAAATGATCCAACGGAGGAGATCAAGGAAAGGAGGTCCAAGGTGGTCTTAATTGCGAGGATGGAACCAAAAGAGATCGACGGTTAAGATCTAACGAGGGAGGTCTGGCGGTCAAGATCTAACAAAGGGAGATCACGACGATCAAGATCTAACAAAGGAGGTCTGACACAAAGGAGGCCTAAACACAGGAGATTTAAACCAAAGAACAACACAGAGGAGATCCAAACCACGAAGGAGGTCTAAACCAAAGAGGTCCTAACCAAAGGAGGTCGGGATCAAGAGGAGGTCAGGGAGAGGAAAAGCTAAGATGAGGAACACTCAAAGCAAACAAAGATAAAGAACTAAAAGCCAAGAACACTAAAGAACTCAAGGAGGCTCTCTGGCTACATATAGCAGAGAGATAGGAGACAATGCTGAGGCTAGGCAAATGTGTCAAGGGTAGGTGAAAAACAGGAAAATGATTCTACAAGGTATACCATAAAAAGGAGGAAACAAGGTACCAAAGATGTGACTACATTTAATGTGTCAGAGCAACACATTAAATGTTTAGAGACATTCTGCTACAAGGCATGCGTGAAGGAGAAAAGGGGACAGTGGTTGGCTCAAACAAAGAGGTTCACAAAGCAACAGAAAAGTCCAACTATGGGGTGGTCTTAGGAAGTGGTCCCGCAGAGGAGGTGATGAGGACATGACCCCTATAGATACAATCAAATTTGCTTTGCTTGCTGTTCCAAATATAAGAGCTCGTACACTTCACTTAAACTATCAGGTGAGCTCGTTTTAGGAGTGTCTTTATATTATATGAACTATATGATGCTATCAAATGATGAAAATGTATATTTGTGCAGCACCACATCACTTTGTGTCCAAGCCAAGCAAGAGTTCAAATTGGACACGTTCTGGAATCTAGTTCGGCCTTGGGAGACAACCCTAACTTCAAACAGGCATAACTTTCGCATACGAACTCCGTTTGAGGTCCACGAGTACTTGATTGAAAGCTTATCTCGCCCTCTTTCAAACAGATTTGACCTCACGTTCAAATTCCTTCTATGTACGCTGCAATCATCGAAAGAAGGTGCTGCATCACCTGTTTGGGCCAAATTGGGCCTTGTAACCTATTTAGGTTGGCCACCCCCTTGGGCCACACTATTTATGGAGGTACTATTCACATGAACAGTACCCATGAATAGTACCACCCCCTTAGCTCTTGGATATGTACGGCTCCCCCTCCCCTATATAAGGAGGCCGCACCCCTCTAGTTTTCTTGGATTTCGCTGAGTTAAGGTTTAGCCATTGTGCAAACTTCTGTTCTTCAGTTGTGTCGGACGACCACCTGTCAAGACAGCCTTCGGAATCCCACCTTATCAGTATTTCATAAATATTTGCAATACATTAGATTGTGTTTTATCTTGTTCTTGCGTGTTCTTCGATTGCTCATGGAATTGAACTCGTGTTCGTGTTGATCGCGCTTCTAACACGATCAATAACGCCGCGGAGTTGGTTCAACGATTGCTAAGGCGCAAGCCTCATCGAGAGTTGTAGTCGGATCGCAGAGTCACCTCCACCAAAATCGATAGTTATCAATCTCATCGAAGATCGGAACCCCGCTCCATCGTGTGGTATCGCAGTCAGCTGATCGGTGAGATTTTCCGCTTTCTAGTAGTTGATTCATTTTCATACCTAGAGTCCGTAAAATTGCCCACAAAAATTATTTGTTGCGCCATTATCATCCCTGTTCGAACCCCTTTGAGCCATTGCAATTTTTCTTTTCGGTATTTTGCTTGTTGAATCATTGGTTGCATCGTCGTGTCTAGTTGCTGATCTTTAGTTCTAGTTATTGTCTAGTTGGTCCTTGTCTAGATTACTTCTCGTGTTTTGTTTCGCATTGCTTGATCGTTCTTTTAGGGTTCTTAGTATTTGCATCTAAAACAGAAAATTCGTGGGTTAGAACTCCTCTAATCCGCACCAAAAATAGAAAATTCGCCCTGTTGTTAATCAAAAAAAAAGATGAGGTTTTGCTATGATCTTTTGGGATATTTGATATTATTTATGCACTCATGCAAAACCGTAGGGTCCGCTGATAGAAGGAGAAAGAGGCAACCGCAAGAACAAAAGTCGCGGTAAAATAAAGAAAAGAAAAGAAAAGCGTGTAAAAAATTATTAGAGATCTCCTAAATATAGCCAAAAGCTTCTACAAAAAAATTCAGAAAGTTTGACCCACAGATTTTGAAAGATATAGCAGTTTCAAATTTGAACTCGGGACGGTTTCGAGTCCGAGTAGGATTCCGTTTCCAAGACACATTCAGTAAAACGGGCATAACTTTTGCATACGGTGTCCATTTTTTACGTTCTTGTGCTCATTTCAAAGCTAACGACGAGGCGCATCCTTTCCACCTAAGCCAAAATTGCACTCTGGCCCCAAAATCGCCATCTTCGCCCCAAATTCGCATCGCAAGTTATCTTCTGCTTTTTGCCTTTTGTTTCGGTCTTCCTTCGAATTTGGGCTCACCAATCGAAAAGTTGTAGATCTCGTCGAAACCTTTCAAAAGAGTTTGTATAAGCTATATAAAACTTTGAGTTTTCATCTCTTGAGACTAGTTATTGTTTATTGCTTAAACTAGAGGGTCGTTATATTGCACGTTATTGCATCTTTGTGCTCTACATCGTGTGAACAATCTTGTGCCCCTACACGAGGTTTGAGTAGTTGGCTAGCGACTTCCTAGCACTTGGTGTGAGAATTTCCTTTGCTTGCATCAAGTCACATTAATCTTATGCAGCGTGCATACACTTCTCTTAATAGGCTTTGATTAGCTAGCTTTGATTAGGCTAGGATCAAGCAACATTGACTAGTACTTTGAACATTTATTCAACTTGCATTTGCTGAATTGATTGTTGCTAATCCTTGCTACCATACTTGAGCCTTCCCACTACACCTCTTCTACATCGCATGTGCCGAAATTCTCCTAGCAATCGCTCCATCCAATCTTCAAGATACATTGACACACCGATGTCGATCACCCCGCTTGCTTGGTAAGAATTGGTAAGAATTCGATAAAAGGCTTGAGTGTGAGCGACTTTTGAACCACCATATCCTAGTAGTTGCTAGGGACATATGCTTGTTTTCTGCTAACCATGACAGATTCAAGATCACATAGTAGGGAGTTTCGTGAGATCAACAACACCATTAACTCATCCCCTGTGCCTGAACGAGGTAAATTTAAGTATGCATTTCCATTCTTTGCTGGTAAATTTGATCCTGATGCCTATGTTGACTGGGAAATAGCATTAGAGAAAGAATTTGAATATTATGATTGGTCTGATAAGCAAAATATTAGAGCTGCCACTAGTGTTTTTGTTGATGATGCAATACTTTGGTGTAAGTATTTAAATAGACATGGAAGAGTGCCTCAAACTTGGAATACATTAAAGAAACTATTGAGAGATGAATTGCTCCTAAATATCATGTCGATTATTTACTAGTTAGATTGCAACGCTTCAATCAAGGTAGTAGAACTTTAAGGAATACTATCATGAATTGAAAACTCGCTTGTTGCATTGTGGTTTAGATAAACATGATGAAGCTACGTAAAATAGATTCTTAAGTAGGCTTAATCAGAAATTCAGACCTTCTTGTTCATAAAGAATATAATTCTTCTCTCATTTGTTTATACTTGCCTGTAAGGTTGAAGTCGATTGAGGAGAAATTGAAAATACATGATGATAGGAAACATGAGAACAAGCCTATGTTCTCAGTTTTTCTATGAATAACGACTTGCAGGAAGTTGAGAGCCATGCCGAAGAGGAGAATGAGTTGATTGAACCACCGACTCCATTGGTTGACAAGGAAAATGAGGAGATGGAAGCACCTACATCATTTGAGGAGAGCTAAAAATGTAAAGATCATGGTGCTATCATCATTCAAGGTGAGTATGCTTGTGAAGAACTACATTTGTCCACTGTTCATGCTATTTTAGAGCAAAAATTAGTGGAAAACAATTCTGATATGCATATATTTCAAGGAGAGAATACAGACTGCATTGATTTGATTGCACCATGTGATGAAATAATTGAATTGCCTGCTGTTTTGAGTGATTCATGTGATGAGTTAATCACAAATAATGATCATGTGGAATTGGTTAGACATAAAGAAGTTTTGACTAGAATTTCTCCCGCTGATTCTTTGTGTTACATTATGTTGGATTCACCTATGAAATTGTCATATGCTATGGAGAAAGTTTCTGAAATCGTATGTTCAAAATGCTTATCTAGTGCCTATACCCCTGGGTATAAGTTTAATTTGATTGGAGATTATGGTGTAGACAATCAATTTCTTGTTTATCGAATATGCATAACTTGTGATTATATGGATGAATTGAAGCTCGCTGTTTTGAACAACAATTCTTATGTGCCGAATCTTGTTCATTATAAGAGAAAATTAAAATTTAGTGATCATTCAATGCCCATGTGTTCATCTCTTATTGCACCATCTAGTGTGGACAATCTGCATCATGATATTTAAGTATGGAAGAATTTACACATCCATTCACCCTTGCTAGATGGATTTCCTATTGCTCGATTGAAATATGATAATATGGATAAACTTTGTTTGATTCCAAAAGTTGTAGATTTGCCCATATGTGCTACCACTGCAAGTTTACAACTTCAGAGAGTTGAATTGCATAAATACTTCACTTATATTTGTAAAACTAGTTGCAATAATTGCTATGTGAGAAATTTTATTTTGCTCATTAACATATATGATTATTCTTGGGGTAATAATACAATGAGGTTTTACGATCGCTGCTGTTTTATAACATTAATTGTGCAACAACAAAGAATTGTTAAAACGGGTGATATATACATATATCATCTATACACCTTGGCTTCTTTGTTACCCTATTTTCAGTCTATCAAAAGCCGAGGAAGGCTTTGTTTTCAAGAAGGAGAGGATGATGAGGACACGACCCCTATAGATACAATCAAATTTGCTTTGCTTGCTGTTCCAAATATAAGAGCTCGTACACTTCACTTAAACTATCAGGTGAGCTCGTTTTAGGAGTGTCTTTATATTATATGAACTATATGATGCTATCAAATGATGAAAATGTATATTTGTGCAGCACCACATCACTTTGTGTCCAAGCTAAGCAAGAGTTCAAATTGGACACGTTCTGGAATCTAGTTTGGCGTCCGGAGACAGCACTAACTTCAAATAGGCATAACTTTCATATACGAACTCCGTTTGAGGTCCACGAGTACTTGATTGAAATCTTATCTTGTCCTCTTTCAAACATATCTGACCTCACCTCCAAATTCCTTCTGTGCACGCTGCAATCATCGAAAGAAGGTGCTGTGTCACCTGTTTGGGCCAAATTGGGCCTTGTAAACCTATTTGGGCCACCTCCTTGGCCACCCCCTTTGGGCTGCACTATTCATAGCTATACTATTCACATGAACAGTACCCATGAATAGTACCACCCTCTTAGCTCTTGGATATGTACAGCTCCCCTTCCCTATATAAGGAGGCCGCACCCCTCTAGTTTTCTTGCATTTCGTTGAGTTAAGGTTTAGCCATTGTGCAAACTTCTGTTTTTCAGTTGTATCGGACGACCACCTGTCAAGACAGCCTTCGGAATCCCACCTTATTAGTATTTCATAAATATTTGCAATACATTAGATTGTGTTTTATCTTGTTCTTGCGTGTTCTTCGATTGCTCGCAGAATTGAACTCGTGTTGAGTTGATCGCGCTTCAAACACGATCAATAACGTCGCGGAGTTGGTTCAACGATTGCTAAGGCGCAAGCATCATCGTACGGTTGTAGTCGGATCGCAAGAGTCACCTCCACCAAAATCGATATCTATCAATCTCATCGAAAGATCGGAAACCCCGCCTCCATCAGGAGGTCCTAAGAAGGAGGTCCTCTGAAGGCAGAGGAGGTCCTATTCCACCAAGGTGGTCTTTGCAGAAAGACCAGAGGATATGACCACATGAGGTGGTCATGACAAAAGAAGGTAGTCTTTGCAAAAAGACCAGAGGTCATGACGACATGAGTTGATCGTGACAAAAAAAGGGTGGTCTTTGCAAAAAGACCAGAGGAACCGCAAGGGGGGAGGTCCAAATGACTAAGGAAAAAGACACAATGAATCAGGGCCACATGATCTTGATCGGGTGGTTTTGAGAGACAAGAACGCTCGGACCAAGCGAACACACACTTACATCGGAGCCGTCCAAACAAGATCTAACGGTCCTGAGCAGGGGAAGGCGCGCACTAAGTTTGGACTTAAGGGAGGTCCAAACAAGGAAGGGTTTCAACGGACCAGATTCAAAGGGGGAAATGATCCAACGGAGGAGATCCAAGGAAAGGAGGTCCAAGGTGGTCTTAATTGCCAGGATGGAACCAAAAGAGATCCCGACGGTTAAGATCTAACGAGGGGGAGGTCCTGACGGTCAAGATCTAACAAAGGGGAGATCCTGACGATCAAGATCTAACAAAAGGGAGGTCCTGACACAAAGGAGGCCTAAACCTGAGGAGATTTAAACCAAAGAACAACACAGAGGAGATCCAAACCACAGAAGGGAGGTCTAAACCAAAAAGAGGTCCTAACCAAAGGGAGGTCAGGATCAAGAGGAGGTCCAGGAGAGGAAAAGCTAAGATGAGGAACACTCAAAGCAAACAAAGATAAAGAACTAAAAGCCAAGAACACTAAAGAACTCCAGCAAGGAACGAAGAGCTAAACCGATGTTAATTGAAGTTGGAGTTAAGTCAATTTAAACCTCCAATCTTTCCAAAGTTCCAAATTAAGCTTGAGCAAACCAATAAACCAAATGATTCTTCTTAGGTTTTGAAATCCGACAAGAACTCTAAGACAAACGGGACGTTGCAAGGTCCAAAAGACAAAGGAAAAAGGTGCAACAAACCAGGGCCATGCGATCTTGATCGGGTGGTCCAAGGAGATAGGAACATTCTGGCTGTACGAATGCTTACTTACATCGGGCCGTCCAAACTCAATCGGACGCACCATAATCCAAGTGAACGTTCGGACCATCCGAACGCCTTGTCCTAATCGGGCCATCCAACCAAGATCTAACGGTCCTAGGGAAGGGAAGACGCGCACAAGATCTGGACCTAAGGGAGGTCCAGCACAAAGGAGTTTTAACGATTTAGATTCAAAGGGAAGGGGATCTAACGGAGGAAGATCGAAGGGAGGAGGTCCAAGGAGGTCCTAACTGCCAAGATGGAACCAAAGGGGAGGTCCTGACGATCAAGATCTCGCAAAGGAGAGGTCCTGGTGGTCAATATCTTACAAAGGGAGGTCCTGACGGTCAAGATGAGATCAAAGGAGGCTTGAAACACAAACCCGAGCTTAAAACAGCTCGAGGGTGGTCGTGACTTCAAAGGAAGGTCAGAACCATAGGGAAACCCAAGCTTAAAACAGCTCGAGAGTGGTCGTGACTTCAAAGAAAGGTTAGAACCACAGGGAAACCCAAGCTTAAAATAGCTCGAGGGTGGTCGTGACTTCAAAGAAAGGTCAAAACCACAGGGAGGCCTGGACAAGGAGGAGGTCCAAACCAACGAGAAAGCACAGAGGAGGTCCTAACCAAAGAGAAAATACAGAGGAGGTCCGGACAAGGGAAAACGAAGCAAGCATATGAGGGAAGAGAACACCAGAGCTCCAACAAACCAACAAAACCAACAGAGAATTTAGTTGAAGTTGGAGTTAGTCACTTGAAAATCATTCCAAAATCTCAGTTTAAGCTTTTAGACTTCGAGAAAACTAAATGGTTCACTTTATTTTGAAATTTCAAAAAGCTCCAAAAAATAGGGTGTTACATTGGCTCCATTCCCCTTGAGGCTAGGCAGAGGATGATGTGTCCATGCCAGCTAGGGACACTGGTGCATGGTGACCAACTAGGGACCGGTTTCGTGAAGGTCCAACTAGACATGGTACATGACGGTTTCAGGGCCGTCCAAATAGAGAAGCTCCCAAACAACGAGATCATGACACTAGGGGATGCTGTCCACACATTCGTCCACTGGCCCAAGAGGGACATCGCCCTGGACCCTTATGTGCCTGCATCTACCTAGCATGAACAGCTAGCCTCCCCACATGACCATCTACAACCTACGGTCCTCTCCAGCCCCCCCTTCGATGTCCCCACGTGCACCTGATCCACACGACCATCTACAGCATGCGGCCCCTCCGACCCTCCCTTCGATGTCCCCACGTGCACCTGATCCACACAACCATCTACAGCCTGCGGCCTCTCCAACCCTCCCTTCGATGTCCCCACATGAACCAGATCCACATGACCATCTACAATATGTGGCCTCTCTGACCCTTCCTTCGATGTCCCCACGTGCACCTAATCCTTGTCGGGAGGCCACCATATCGGCTCCCATGAAGAACACATTGAGCATATACGAAGAGCATGCCCATTCGTCTCTTGTGAAGAACACATACCAGCGTGTCAGTAAGACCAAATTGAAGAAAGGCAAGGCACCTCAAAAGTGCAGGACATACGAGCAAGGAAAGCTGTTGGTCTCGGATACACTCTTAGACAACATTGGAATGGGTGCCATGTCTTTACATGCGTGGTACATGGGAAAGACCAACGCGACAAGGACAAAATGCCCTTCAGGTTTCACTATCAAGTACATGGCGAAGCATTTTCTCCATGAGTCCGACTTCTTTGTGGTAGGCTTCGACGACTTGTTCGATCTCTACAACCTCAACACCCTCGATGCCTCACTTTTGAGATGCTGGCCACTATAAGTGTGTACAATTACGATCTACATTCATGCAATATCTATAAATACCATAACTCCTTGCTTACGTATAGACACATGTTCCAAGAAGACAAACGAAGAAAAGAACCAGTCGGTTTTCTTGACCCACACTTGGTCTCTGAGCAATGCATCAATGACGATGCATCCTACATCGAGGATTACGTAACAACGGATCGCATGCTCACAAAGGACAAGGACTACATACTTCTACCCTACAACCAGGTATAAGTGCTTCACTGATTTCTATACTCATTGATTTGTACTTCATATGCAACACAAACTTAGTTTTAAAGACTTTGGCGACATACATGTGTAGGTGGCACTGGATTCTAATTGTCATTATACCAAAGTGGAACAAGGTAATATACCTTGATTCCCTAAACAAGAGCAAGCACGACTTCACACTTGTGCAACAATTAATTGACAGGTAAACTGATTTCATCCATAAATAACTCTATGTACCCTTCATGGGCAATGGCTGAGGCTAACTTTTTCAAATCACATAGGTTGTTCGCCACGTACATTGCCAAAGGATGGAGACACGTGGAAGGGAACACCACACTGCGACATGTGACGTAATTTTTCATACCCATTAGTACACAATAATCCTATATCACACTTCATAATGATGCCTTTCGTGAAAAAACCTATGTCCGTAATTCTATTTTTGCAAAGCTACACCAATGACTATAGGGCAACGTATGTGGATTCTATGTTTGCCGCCATATGCAAGAAACCATGGGTGGTAGCTATAGGACAACCAAGGATCCAGAGTATATATATATATGTGTATCTGTGATCAATATATGTGTATCTGTGATATATCTATGTATTTGTGTATTTGCTTGTATCTGTTATCTGTATATTATTTTCAAAGGGCATGGCTAGCATTTCCTGAGGCTAGCTGAAAAATAGAAAATTTTCTATATACAGAGGGAACTATCACAGACGGTTTTGTGGTATAAACCGTCTATGATAACCTACTATCACAGATAGTTTGTAACACACAACCGTCTGTGATGGCCAACATATCACAGACGGTTTCTGTGCACCAACTGTCTGTGATATGTAGCCCGTCATAGACGGTGCCTATCACAAACATTTGGTAAACACAACCGTTTGTGATGGTCGACATATCATAGACAGTTTCATGGTAAAAACCGTATGTGATAGTTGGCGTTCACAGGCGGTTATTTATACGAACCGTTTGCGTTGTAACTTATGACAGATGGCTCAAAAAACCGTCTGTGATAATCGCTTGTTATCATAGACGCAATAAATCAGACGGTTCGGAAACTATCTATGATGAGGGTTTAGAACCATCTGTGATGACCCTCTGTGTGGTAGTGAAACCCTAGGCTTGCCATCGACCAAAGGAAAACCTAATAGCATTCGGCTAAAGGAAGCTTTAACACTTGTTATCACATGATGGCGAAAGAGAGGAAAGGAATGCATGGACAAGGGAGAAGAGAAGCAATGCAATTTGGCCAAGACAAGAACAAGGAAGTCAAGAGAATGTCCAATCCAAAATGGATTCCAATTGAAAATCAAAATCCAAATAGGACTCCAATTCGGACTTAGAATCTGAAATGGATTTGGATTGCTGCAATTCCAATTCGAATCTTTCTTTAAAAGTTTATTTATTTTAGAATTATTTTTAATAGGTTAGTTTAAATTTCAGAAATAAGAAATGAGAAAAAGGGAGGAAGCTACATGGCCGAATTCAAGTGGCTTTCTCCCTCCCCCTTCCCAATCCGAATTGGGGTGGGTCCCCCTCCCAATCCAAATTGGGGTGGGATTCCCACCCCTGGTCCGAAATCAAGTAGGATGGTTCCTCCCATCCAAATTGGGGTGGGATTCCCCCCGGTCCGAAATCAAGTAGGATGGTTCCCCCTCCCCTTGGCTGGCCACAAGGTGGGATCCCCCCTATATATTGAGGGTATTACCCCCGTTTTAAATCAAGTCAGAGTTTCAGAAATTCAGAAAAGTCACCTATATATGTTACGCATATTGAGTATATGCATTTCGGAAATTCCCATCTAGGGTTTGTGCTTGCATGAGGCTTTGGAGGGCAACTGATCTTCCAAGACTCGTGATTCCATGTGAATCATCCACACAATTCTTTCTTCAAGATTGGTTCTGTGAGGACCCAGGGTATTTAACTAGTAATACTTAACCTCCACATGGTTCTAGTATCACTAATTAAATATCTTAAGCCTCGATGAACATGTGCTTCCCAGAATTACAACACACATACATCTATACAAAATCATGCATCATTTCCATACAACTTACAATATCAAGTCTAGCAAGAGGCATACAATATATAAAATTATTACAAAAGAGCCGACCGGCCAAATGATATCAAAGTAACAAGTCACAGCGGAAGCAAAAGAGCCATAAGATGGCTATAAAAAAAGTCAATCGGTTAGCCGACATAACCCACATGGCAACCGACCTCGCCGCCAAGCTAGTCGTGTGATCCATGAAGAAACTCACGTAAGTTGATCCCTTGGTGATCCACTTCCTCCTCTACAACAACAAAGCAATGCAGTTGAGTACAAAAATGTACTCGCAAGACTTACGAGTGACAAGGCTATACATAGCTATATGAAAGCTGCAACAAAGGAGATAGTTATATGGTTAATTGGACGCATAAAGCAATTTTCATTTGCAATAATGTAATAGATTAAAGGCAATTTGTCCAATCTATTTTTAATCATTGAAATGACAGCGAGGTAACCATAAATAACATAAGTAACCACCTAGAGGTGACTAACCCAATAGCCACCACAATATAGCATGAATCCCCGATTCGTACCACCCATCAAGTTTTAGTGAAAAAGGTTATAGTCTAACTCTTACAAAACCTAACCAAGCGTGTCCGTAACCTTGGACGAGGCTATTCGAATAGTTCAAAACACTACAAGGGTGTACCAATGTACCCACACTCCAGACCGCCTTTTCGCCACATGATTAAGCACACTTTCAAAGGTATGTCGACACGGCTAAGTCCTACGAGACATTTCTAATATTGTGTATTAACTACGAGCCGCTCGTAAGGATAGAAACCCTTACGCTACATTGCAAGCTAAAGTCAACAAGTCTCATCAGGTGAAGGCTTTCGGACACTACAATGCTCCCAACATCTTCCCTCCTACAACCTCCTGCGACTCGGAGCTAACACACGCCAAAGTACTAAGTCAAGAGAGGTCCCATACCCTCTAGTGTGGTTAGCACGCAAGAATGCTTGGATAGCGTGACACAAGATGCTCGATCCTTGCTGACTCGGGCACCAACCATTCACACCCAAAAGCACACCATCTTACTATTGTGCCCAAGTCCAAATTATTTTATTTTTATTTTTAGTTTTCACCATTAAACATAGCACAAAGGCTGAATCGTAAAGTCATAATATGTTTGTGTGATCAAGGTTATCGACTAAGTCGACAACCGCCTATTTCTATCGGTAGCTAAGCATGACTAAGCAACATTAACTCGCAAACTACTAAGTGACAAGGGCTCATCCAACGAACCCTAAATCACAGCAAAATAACCCTAGGCTAAGTAGTAGAGGATAAATATTTTCCTACAGATTATGCATCTAATGGATCAACTAATCGACAATAGTTTAACACAAAATAGCAATGCATACGTAGAATTTGCAAACAACATATTAGACTTTGAAAATAATAGGAGCAATATGATCAAATGATGCTATGTCTGCTTGCCTTGCTGGAGATCACAATCTTGTTGCTGAGGATCACTCTCGGGTTCAATAAATTCTTCGGAACTTAACGCAAGAACGCGAAAATTCAATAATAACGAAGAACATCAAAAGAAACTCCAAATTCAAAGTCATCCAAATTCTATGAAATTTACACAGCAGCAAGGTCATGATTTTAAATGAATTTAGCAACAAGAATCATTTAATTTGGACTAAGCACGCAAAAGTTATAGCCTAAACCTTTTCTTTCAGCCAGACAATTCAAATTAAATTAATTTCGGGTACTGTTCATGGCACAAATTTTCAGAAAGTTCTAGAACTAGAAATTTTTATAGTAGGTAGAACATGACATCCTAATAATAGCAAAACTGGATTTACTTCATTTGGAGTTAAATTGAATTACTTATGATTTTTCTAAGTTGTGAAACTAGGGCATATCATTTTTCAGAGGCAAATATATGAACAAAACCTATCCTATATTTAAGTACATTATCACAGGGATTTAAAAAAATTTAGTTTGCTAAATTTGGAGCTGCAGAAAATTAATTATGCATTTTCCAAGTTTTAACTGGATTTCTAGATAATATTTAATACCTAGGCAAGTTAATTCAATATACAAATTTTTCTGGTACCGAACAGAGTCTAAACATATTTTTAGACTAAAGTTTAGTTAAATAGAAATTTAACACAATTAGAATCGTCTAAAATAGAGCTAAAATGAATTAGTTATGAATTTTTGAGGTTTAAAACTATTTTCAGTTGATAAATAAAGCATTACCGGATTTAAAATCAACTTATCAAAAGGAAATGATGTGGACAGACGTGGGCCGCAGATCTGGAATCCAATGGCCTAGATTCAAGGGGACGTTCGGACGATCCGAACGGCCCAACAAATCTGAGCCGCATATCTACCAACGAACGGTAACAAAGGATTGAACGCTCATGAGGTTCAGACCGTTAGATCTAGATCGGACGGTTCAAATGAGATGGGAGGTTCTGACGGTCCGAACGCCCAAATGTTCGGACCGCTGATTAAAAATCCAATGGTCCACAATCATCAAAGCGCTGCGCTAAGAGCGCATGGGATTAAAACGCGCCCATATGTAAGTGACATTTAATGACACTCACACCATTTAAAACGACACGTTTTAAACGGCAAATACATCAAGTGACTCATTAAAGCCCGATTAGGACAAGATTAACTACTAGACAATGATTAACAATGATTAGCAATAATGATGTCCTAATCGACAACGGGACAGTTGATTTCGTCCGACAAAAGGCCAAGGGCAAAGAAAGCTCGCCGCCGCGCCCGCCACCGCGACGCAATCGAAGGCAAAATGGGTTCGCAATAACCTTGCGCACCCGAGGATAGCACTCACGCTAGCTACATTGTACTAGAACGTCGGCGAGCCGACGGTGAGCAAAACGGCCAAAAGCAAAAACCGCTAAAAGCTCAACAAAGGTCCACAAAAGCGGGTGCCCAGGCTTCTAGGGACTAATGAGGAGCTACCTTAGCTAAGAAGAGCCTTGAAGATGGTCGGAGGGTTTTGACTACGAGAAGCTCACCGGAGCCGAGGAAGAAGATGACGATAACACGGCCTAAGCAAAATGAGCAAGACCACGTGGTAGGGTTAGCTTCATTATAGCTCAGAGAAGCTCTATGTGTAAATAATTGAGAAAAGAAGCTCTACTGAGCCGAGGAAGAAAAGGTGATTTACTAATTTGAACAAACCCGAATTTGACAATCTCTGCGAATGTCAAAAAATTAAGTTAGGATTTTGCTAAAGATGAGGAGGGACGCAAAGTAGCGTGAAAAGAGTTGAAAAAGAACCCTCGAAGCGCCGGTGACGAAGATGGGCTTCACTGGCCGACAATGGAGGATTTGGGGATTTTGGTGTTTTGAGCTTACACAAGCCGAGGGGGAGCAAGGTGAAGCTATGGTGGTGACTAAAAGAGGCAGAGGTGGAGCTTGGGGGCTTTTATAGCCGAAAACCAACGGGAAACTTGAGAATCAAAGTCCACGGTGAACTTGGCTCACAAGGTGCCATGGGCGAGGTGAATGGGACGGGGGCAGCTGAGAAAGGCAACCTTGAGGGCGAAAGCTCACTGATGGCATTAAATGCCGAGGACTGGAGCCGTTGAACGGTGACGCACAGAGTTGACAACGCACTGCGCCTCCTCCATGCCCTGTTTCTGTCACACGCACGCAAGGAGGAAGAAGGTGACTAGGGGCGAGGGCCCACATGTCAGAGACACACCCAAGGTGGCTCGGGTCCAACAGGTACAACATGGTTGGGTTAAGCCAAATGACTTGAGTCAAAGCTTCCTAACCGCAGGATTAGAAATGGACGGCTAGGATCCAAAGTTGATCTCGGTGGCCTGAAGGTTCACGACGATCTGGATCGTTGAAAAGAAATCCAACGGTCGAGAGCGCCCGCATTTATTAAACAGACCCGGTACGCTTAGTTGGTTGGGCTAGACCAAGTGGCTCGAGTCTAAACTCATCACTGGGTTGAGTCGCACCAATTGGCCCGCGTCAAGACATTTTGATCGCCGGATTGGAAATGGACGGCTGAGATTGATTGGGACGTTCCGACGGTCCGAACGGCCCAATCAATCTGGATCGTTGAGGCAAGATCCAAAGGTCCGCAGAACACGCCCACTTAGAACGCAGCCGTGCAAAATGACAGCTGGATTGAGATCGAATGGTTAGAAATCGCCGTTCGAACGCCCAATGAATGCAGAGGCAGCCGATGGAAATCCAACTACCGAAATCAAGGCGCGTTAGAAGGGCTCGGGACCCAGCTGAGATGGTTGGGTGCAACCAAGAAAGGAGGTCGGGCTTGAGTCCGACCCAAACCCAAATAGGAAAATTGACTTAGGGTTTTCAAATAAGCTGAAAATTTTGAATAATATTTAGAAGTAGCAAACCAACTCCAAAAATTTTGAAATTTTTACAAGAGCTTGCTAACTTTGAGATTGACCTTGTATAAATTTTTTAGAGGTTTTCATGCAGTGCATTTTTCTCCAAAAATTTCCCAAGGTATTGATTTAAGGTTTGACCCAAGGTCAAAATGATTTGACTGGCCTCTTAAAATATTCAAACAATTTCTAAAAATTGTGAAATTTTTCAGAGGGGTCACACATTAACCCTAGAACTTAGGAAAAATATTTCCAGAGGATGATCACAAGGTTTGACAAAGATTTGAAGATGGAGTGTCATGACTTGGTTAAAAATGACTTGTGCTTTTGAATCTCCACAATTCCTTTACAAGAATTTTCAGAAATCCTTACAACAGCAAGATGTAAGAAAAAGTTTTAATTTCTACACATTTTCTTACATTTAAAACACAAACCAAGATTTAGGATGTTACAGGTTCGTGTGTTCTCATTACTAGGGTTTGCTTCGATTCGACTTGGATCGTAAACTCGCCTGCTTTTATTTCGTGGAAGAAGGAGGAAAGCTAGTTTTGCTTCGATCAAGTTCAAAATTCATGTACCATGAAAGATTGGGCCACATTGCATCAATTACATCGTTGATCTATATCACCGCTAGCTTCCTACTATGCATCCCTAAAATATCAGACGAGGTTGATCCCGTACTAACATGTTGGTACTGTGGACAAAAGCCACGTTGGATCTTTCTTTTGAACAAGCGACTTTCACCCATCCTAATCGGTTGATCTTAAAAAATAATGTATCTAGCAATTTCCTCATGGGCATAATGAGGATTGTATGCCCAAGTACTTACGGAGCCATTGGCGTTGAATTTCAACCGCTTGACTCCTCCATCTCGTGTGCGCCTATCCTTTTCAAGCATGCTTTGTAGTTCGTTCAAGTGCCTTGTCCTCCACCTGCACGAGCAGCTAATTGAGCTTTCAATAATTACAAGTTGTGATTTCTATCATTTGTTCATCTTGAATTTCTCGCTCTAGGTCATGTGCTTCAAAGACTCGCTTCTTCGCTCGACACTACTAGTGCTAGTGTCGGGCGTGGACCCACCAACATTGCCATCCTTGGACGGGTAGCAAAGTCCGCATCCCCATCGGGTCTAGACTGCATTAGTACTCCTTGTATCCCTCTGTAGCGTCCATATGATGGTCCTCCATGTCGTAGTCTCCTGTGCTTGGGGAGAGTCAATGAGCATCGATGCGAGAGGCGGCGGGAGGAGGACTAGGGGAGCAGCGGTGGGAGCATCCATGGCTACGCCCCGCTATTGCTTTCATGCTGTGACTCCTCGATATCATAGTGCTACCGAGCACGGCTGCACCCTCTTTGGTAACATCCTTTCTATTGTACAGATTATTGAGAATTTGAGACTACTGAGTAGAGCACTAGAGCAAAGAGAGAATCAGAAAAGATAAGTTGTGCTTCAATCGGTGGAGAAGAAATGAACAAAGAGAGAATAAGAGGAAAACAAGTTGTGCTTCAGTGGTGAAGAAATGAGAAAATGCATTCATTTTATAGGCATGAAGAGGAAGAATCTCGCATCTGCCTGTTGTCTTCTTTCTCTGCTCTGTCTTGTCACCAGAATGGGGGGCAAACGACTGTTGCCTCTCTCCCTCACTGCTCATTGCCTCTCTCCTTCCCATCACGTTGCTTCTCTAATCTCTACTAGTGCAACTGCAGCAAGTCTTATCACCGGTTAGTGGTCACCTCTGCCTCCCCACTCGGCTCCCTAACGAATCTCCCCGATTCCCACTGCCCACGACTTCCAAAGTCCACCCACGGCTCCATCGTCTCCACCACTCCCCATCGCCTCCACAGTCCATGGCTCAATGCCTCCATCTGCCACCTCCCCACTCCCTAAGTCCCCATCCGACCATCCCACTCCCGCAGTCTCGCCAGACTCCCTATCGCCTCCTCGCCCTATCCCCACATGCCCGGCCTCACCACAATCCATCGCTCCCGAGCATCCCACTCCCCCACCAACCCCAGCCTCCCCACTGCATACCTCCCCCGGTCTCCCCACTTCTCCCTCTCCGGTGCCCCTCGCGCCAACTCCGCGCATCCGCCGAAGGTGGTGCGGTCCCCCTCTACCTCGCACAAGCCACGTGTAACAGCCCAAATTTCAAATTTCAGTAAAAATTAAAATTTATTTATTTTTGTAGAATTTTCTGGAGTTTTTAATGCTTTTTATAAAATCAAAAAAAAATTAGTTGCAAAATTAAAAGCCAACATTGAGTTGGAAATAATTTTATTAAGTCCAAAATAAGTATGGGAATTTCTGTGAATTTTTCCATAATTTTTGGAATTATTTTGCTATTTTCTAAAACCTAATTGAATTAGCAGAATTAAATCAAATAGAAAATCAAAAGAAAATCCGTAAATAGTGTTTGGGCCGACACTCGCACTTCAGCCCAAACCACCCCGCCCGCACTACCACACCGCCCGCACGCCCTCCCCTCTCTTCTCGCTCACTGCGTTTGGCCGTTGGATCGAATCCAACGAGCCACAATCGCCGCCTCGCACCGTAGCCTTCCACGCCGCCCCATACGATCTCACCACGGATCCTCATCCAACGACTCCGGCCATCTTCTCCCGCCGACTTCTTCTCGCGCGACGCGCAGAACCGCCATTGCTCCTGCGGCAAGACGAGCTCCACAACGGGCATGCTCCAACCGCCCGATCTCCCGCGTCGTCGCAGATGACCCGCGCCGCCGCACGACTTCTCCCCTCCCTACTTCTCGCGTGCGTGCGTGCCGGGCGCCGCAACCACCTCCGCGACGCCCCCACGCCGCCGCCGCTCCGACCCCCACCGCCTCTATAAAGGGAGCCCGGTTCCTCTCACACAAAGCCGACGCCCCACTCACTCTTCCTCTCTCCCCACGACCTCGCCGCATTCGAGATATTCCGCCACGATCAAGAAACTTGGAACCCCGTTTGCACCACCGCTGCCGACGCTCGCTCGCCGATGCCACCATCGTCATCGCCTCCTCGCGAACTTGGTGCGCCTTCCGTCGACTGCAGGACTCCGAACCCCTACCCCGCCGATAGCCCCGACTTCCACGCCGTCGTTCGCGCCACGGCCACCGCCTCACTTTTTCCGGTCGCTGTGGTGAGCATCATGATCGCTGCCCTCTCCTCTCTCTTCTAGTGCACTCGCCAGACACCGGCCAGAAGACGGCGCGGCGACCATCGGCCCCGCGGCCGCCGCCTCTCCGACGTGGCGTTGCCACCTCAGCGCCACCTCACCGCCCTCGCTCACGTGGCACCCGCGTGTCGCCTACATGGCGCACGGTCAGCGCCACCCACATGCTTGCGTGGCAGGCCAGCCCAACCTCAGCCCATAAACCCAGTCCACTATGGACTGTGTCTATGACACGTGGGCCCCACACGTCATAAAATTATTTTCTTTTCTTTTAATTCCGAAAACCTGTGGCTGATGTCATCAGTGCGCAATAATTAGATTTTTCTTTAGAAAAATAATTCAAGAAAATCTAATAAACTCAGAATTTAGGTTTTAAATAGATTTAAACTTCAAAAATTCATAACTTTTGCATCTAAACTCCAAATTAGGTGATTCAAGTTGCAAAATTTATATAAAATTATAATCTAGCTAACTAATCCAAAATATTTCAATTTGGAGTTAGTTTGAGCTGAGTTTTTGAATTTATTTGAATTTGAATTTAAATTTGTCGATTTTACAGATAGACTACTTAACGACTCTGAGAGTTCGACCAATCCGAAGACCTAGAATTCCAAGACGTCAACGAAGGCTAGTTACACCATTGATCATATTGCTCCCAGTATTTTTAAGTTATTTTCAGTTTTTAAATTATTTAATACATGCATATGTTTGTATAAATATTTAATGAACAGAGAGAATTCGGGATCCTTCGCTGTCGGGTTCGATAAAAGTGGTATCAGAGCCATATCGACTGTAGGTTATGGCCCACGGTAGAAATGGTAAAACCATTAGGGACTATTTTCAAAAAACTTAAAAGTATTTACCTGTCTTCTAGAGTCTTACTCTTCCTTTCTCTGTTAAAAGATTTCTAAACTCTTGTCTTTTCTAAAATTGCAGATGGCTGAGAGACCCACCCGCATCTCCCACGGAATTTTTGCTGGAGAATGGGCCGACATACTGTGGAAGATGATGCAGCGTTTGAGCTTAAAGAAGAGACCCACGTATCAAGGCTACAAGTATATCGTGGGACAACAGGAGCGTTGGAGAGTGGAGGTTATCCTCTACTCTAACTTGGCGCCTGATACGACATTTCACATCTTCGACACCCCAATGCATTATCCTCTACTCTAACTTGGCGCCTGATACGACATTTCACATCTTCGACACCCCAATGCATCGGGAGACTTTCACTGACGGCATCCAGGATGCAGCAAGGGAAGCCGTTCGCAGACTTCACTATACCTATGATCTCCACCTTCGGGATACTGGATTCCATTACTACCCCATGCATATCCCCACCCGACTAGGCAGTGCTTTCAGCCCAGTCGATAATGAGGATTCCCCGGAGATTACCCATCAGGTAGAGCTAGCCAAGGCGATGGATTACGCCTATGGCAACACCCTATACGAGTTGTACCTAGTTCAAGGGAGATTAGAAGCCACGGAGGAGAAGCTGAAGGCAGCTGAAGCAGAATTGGCTCTCTACAAGGCGGGCCAAGGCAGTACCTGCAACTCCCCCGACTACACCCCATCCACCCCATAGATACTTGCTTTCCCCTTTAGTTTCATTTGTTAGCTGCGAATTATGACTACTAACCTTCTGTTGATGAGTCTACGGCAGCCCGATCTTCCGATAGGTTCGATTGATTTCGTCGTGAGGACGTTGACGCTTTGAGGCTTTCGACCAGCAGATCGTCACCTCGCAATTCGCTACACCCGCACGACTGTCATTATCGACCACGCTCGCACGCGATCGACCTTACCACGAAGGTTATTGTCCCTGCAAGCAATCGAAGCAACTCACAAGAACAAAGAAAATGCAATCTGAATTGTATTGCGAATATGAATGAAGTTCACAATGTGGGGTTCTCAAACCGATAAACGGTGAAACCGCAGCGGCGTAATAATCTAAGAAAACCCAACCCTACACCGTGGCTGTTGTATATTTATAGGGGAACGTGAGGAGTTGATCTAGGTTGTGCGACCATGGGAGAGGCGTACACAACCTAGGCTTTGACCCCGACAGCTTACAAGGCCCTATTAGGCCCAAAGCGGTGTCGCAAAGACCCAAAGATCGGTCGTAGAACTTGAGACCTAGTCGTAGCGCCGGCCGGTTCGGTCGTAGCGCCGCGAACCTTGTCGAGGGGCTTGAGACCTGGTCGTGAGCGCCGCGGACTGGTCGTAGGGCCGCGTAACCTTGTCGAGGGGCTTGAGACCTGAGTCAGACGCGGGATCGGTCGTAGGGTCGGTAGACCGTCAGACCTTGGGATCCATTATTCCTGGTAACAAGCATCATCACAATTATTAGATAGTATACCATTCTCGCATAGATAAATTATTAGCACCTAGAAACGAGCTCACCTCATAATTTAAGTGACGCGCATTTGAGCTCTTGTCATAGGACCTTGTAGTTTAGCAACCGGATCCGTAGGCTTTTGTGTAGTGCGTGTATCCGAAAGAGTGATGTCCTCATCATCCGTGGTAGCCATAATCAATGAATAAAATAAAGAACTACTTTGAAAAAGAAAATTTTGATTCTTTGCCTTGTGTTTGTGTGCTTTTGGGCTAATATAAATTTATTCCCCCTTAGTGCTATCATTTCTTCTCTTTCCTAAGTCTTTTGAAAAATTCAGCAGATGGTGAACACCCGCACTCGAAGTGGCAGCACCCAAGGCCAGGGCAACGAGAACACCGACTATCAGGAGCAGCCTGCCCAGCAGCCTCCCCCATCGCCAGCGGCAGGACCTGACTGGCAACAAATGATGTTCAACCAGACCCATCTCATCAACTTGTTGGCCCAGTCGCTAAGCAACTCCCAGAACATCCAGGGCACAGCAGCAGCCACCGCCGCAACTCATGCACCAGCACAACCTCCTCAGCGGGTGACCATGTCAGAATTCATGCGCATGCGTCCCCCGACCTTTTCCAACAGCACCAAGCCAATGGATGCTGACGATTGGCTTCGTGCGATCGGGAAGAAACTAGACATTGCACAATGCACCGACCGTGAGAGGGTCCTGTTCGCCTCTCACCAGCTTAATGGACCAGCTTCAGAATGGTGGGACAACTTCTGCACCTCCCACGCCAATGCCCAGGCCATCTCTTGGGACGAGTTCGTGAGAGCTTTTCGCCATGCCCACATCCCTGCCGGGATGATGACCTTAAAGAAAAAGGAGTTTCATGCACTTCGCTAAGGCCCCTATTTGAATCCAACGCCCCTATTTGAACTTAAAACCCCGAAAGCCCGTAGAGCTCTTTTTAATATCCGCCGTTCGTTTCAGATCGTGCGGCTCATATTTAAATATACCGATTAAAGTCTTTTAACCTCTCTATTTATCACAGCCGCCCATTTCTAATCGGACGGCTGGGGTTCTTTGAGCTTTAGGAGATGCGCGCATGGATCGCAATGGACCCACATGTCGATGATTCTTATCATCTTCCTTGTCTCTCATACAGACTCTCTCTCAGAACAGAGGAGAGGATTTATCCCAAAGTTTATGCAACTAATTTTTGGGATAATTAGCCCTAAATGGACACCTCATCAACTCTAGACTCTTCTCCTGTGCCCTGTAGCTCAACATCCATATATAAACCCTAGCTTTTTGCTATTACCATTGTTGACCACTGAAGTTCATCCTCCATTGTTGTCCAGTGGAGTTTCTTGCTCCTGTCCTTTGTTTATCCATCCCAAGAACTGGTTTCACCTTGCACTAAGGTTTTGACATCTTTTGTAGGTTAAAACCGAAGGTTATCTCTCTGTTGAGCAAAATCGACTTTCTCAACTTTTGGTGCCTTTCCTATTCTGGTAAGCTAAAACCCTAGTTTTTGACATCTTGAGCATCTTAAGGACCTTAGAAGTTCCTGTAAATCATTCTTTTGAAGATCAGTAGTTTTACCTTACTGTAAACTGAAAAGTTATTATTCTAACTTTTCGGCCTTTCATGTCATTTTCAAGAATTAGGGTTCCTCCTCTCAACTTATCATCTTATTTAGGTTTCAACCGAACCCTAGTAGCATGATAAGTGGTTCTTTTAATCATTGTTATCATCTATTTAGTTTGATGGCAGAGATCTGTCTCTGTTCTCTTTTTGTCAGCTTAACCGACAATACAAGTTTCCTTCAGCGTTTGGTAATCTAACTGATTCGGGTTAGATTAGGGGTAGCTTGGGATATTAATTACCCTAAAAGATCATGCTAAGTTTCATTATTGAACCTTTGCTTGATCTATCTTCATTTTCCCAAAATCTGCTATGTGTCCTGTTTTCGGTTCTTTTCAAAATATGAAAACTGAAACTTTGAACTAAGCCTTAGTTTCTGCCATTTGAAAACAGTAGGTTATAATATGGGTTATTCTCACTATTATGGGTAGTTATGACTTAAGCATATTGTCAATCATGCATTTCCAGATTGATCATGCATATTTCTTCCATTTTGTGCTTATTGTCGATTTTGGCATTTATTGGATCTTATTGCTTCTTTTAGAATCTAGTTTTGCTGAAGTGGGTGAATTTATTTCTGAACATCCTGAGCCTGCAACAGAAGTATACTATTATCAAGGCAAGCATCCTCTTTGCACCATGTTGATCCCAAGTTTTATACAATAGATTTTCTAAATTCAGTGACATCTGTGCATGCTATTTTTAAGAAAATACCAATATGGATCATATTAGTTAGTTATGACTCGAGTTACATTGTGGATTACCTTAATTATAACCATACACTCAACCTTAGCATAGTAATGTATACTATAATATATTTTCAGATTTGGCTTAGACATGCAGTCTAGAAACTTTAGAGTTTGACAAGAGTATCTTGTCAAACATGGGAATCACAAAAGACCTTCTGTTATTTGAAACTCTTTGTCCAGTTTACTTATTTCAGAAATGAGTTTTATATTTAACTTGATCTGGACAAGAGGAAGCTAGTGATGGTGCTTTTGTGCACGAGATTGGGATTTGTGGTGGACTTGTCCGGGTTAATTAAGGACCGAACTCTGATTATTCAATTCAAGTCCCCCACGTACTTCCACATGCAGTGTATGGGCGCTGTTTGGTTAAGTAAAATGTTAAGACTATTGGGTTGGAAACAGGAAAGTAAGAATATGTGTATTGACCTTGTATGGCATAAATGGTTAGGTCTTATGACTGTGTTGTATGCCATGTGAGCTTGTATGTCGATGATCGGATGTTCTTAGAAGGGTGAGGTGTATATGTGCTCGTGAGCATATACGCACCTTAATGGTGCCGATTGCATCCTAATATGGGTAGTGAGCCCGTTCGCATTTAATTGTTTGGATCGCATTCATCGACGCAACATGTGTGCCCGGTTAGCAGATGCTATCATCGTTGTTTGCGAGATCAGTTCACACATGGGGGTCCAACTCAATAATGTTGCTTGTTGAAAAATGCCAAATCTTAGTTTCCCCGGTCGGCATACCAAAGGAAGTATGTCATCATTCGGAGGCATCCAAGGCAACGGGCTAGCTAAGTCATGTGGGTAAAGATGTACACCCCGCAGGTATAAAGCTATTCGAATAGCCGTGTCCACGGTCATGGACGATAACTTGAATTGATGTCACTGTATAGAAGTTTTGATTTACAAATCTGGTTTCGGTTTTTGGTTTGGCATGAGGGATTCATGCAATCGCATCGCTTACATTAATGTCTTTACTTACTGTTCTAGTCCAACTTTGATTTATTAAATTGCTTTATCAAAATTTAGCATTTGTAGGTTAAGATGTATCGCTTTATGCAAATCGAACCTTTATACCTTCTGTTGTAACCTTATGCATGTAAAAATTCTATTCCTTTGATTAGGTTCTAATAAATACTTTATTTTATTAGTTTGTGTAAGACTTGCTGAGTACCTTCCGTACTCAAGGTGCTATCACCTATTGTTGCAGGTGAGGACGGTTTTCTTTATGAAGTACCCGTTAGCGCCGATCAGGTGGACGCTAACGAGTAAAGCTACTTCTTTCCTCCACGCAATTGCCCTCGGGTGGATGAGGCCATTGGTGGATTTTAATATTTTGTTTTTGCTTCCGCTGTTAGACTTTTAAAGTGACCAAGTCACTTAATATTGTACTACTTGACCGCAAGTTGTAAACTTATGCTTAATTATGTAAATGAATGACTTGTATGTGTATGATGCAATGTTGTTGAAGGATATATATGCAATGGTCGTTGATCCTGGGAACCATTGTGAGATATATATATCCGGGAATCCTGATTATTGGATCGGTTGCTTGTTAAATTTATACTCCTAGCATGATCCTTAATGAAGGGGCAGTATTGTTTCTTCATTAACAATTGTGCTACAGTATGAATTTAATTAAGTACATTTCCAATAACCCGGGGCGCCCACAGCGTGCATGCGCGCGGGCGCCGCAACCGCCGCCGCACGTCCCCCACGTCGCCGCCGCTCCCAGCCTCCCCCTGCCCTATAAAAGGGAGCCCAGGGTGCCCCTCCTCACACCAAAGCCGACGCCCCACTCACTCTTCCTCTCTCCCCGCGACCTCGCCGCAATTTGAGATCTTCCGCCGGCGACCAAAGAAACTTGGAACCCCGTTTGCACCACCGTCGTCGACGCCCTCGCCTCGCCGACGCCACCATCGTCACCGCCGCCTCCTCGCGAACCTGGTGCGCTCCTTCCTATCGACCAGAGGACTCCGGAACCCCTACCCCGCGCGACAGCCCTGACTTCACCGCCGCCTTCGTCCTCACCGCCGGCCACCGCCTCACTTTTTCCGATCGCTGTGGTGAGCATCATGATCGCCGCCCTCTCCTCTCTCTTCTAGTGCACTCGCCGGACAACGCCGCGCAGCACAGCGCCGGCGACCATCGGTCCCCACGCCGGCCCCGCCCTCGCCGACGTGGCGTTGCCACCTCAGCGCCACCTCACCGCCCTGGCTCACGTGGCACCCGCGTGTCGCCTACGTGGCGCACGGTCAGCGCCACCCACATGCTTGCGTGGCAGGCCAGCCCAACCTCAGCCCATAAACCCAGTCCACTGTGGACCGTGTCTATGACACGTGGGCCCCACACGTCAGAAAATTGTTTTATTTTCTTTTAATTCCGAAAACCTGTGGCTCACGTCATCAGTGTGCAATAATTAGATTTTCCTTTAGAAAAATAATGCAAGAAAATCTAATAAACTCAGAATTTAGGTTTTAAATAGATATAAACTTCAAAAATTCATAACTTTTGCACCTGAACTCCAAATTAGGTGATTCAAGTTGCAAAATTTATATAAAATTATAATCTAGCTAACTAAGCCAAAATATTTAAATTTGGAGTTAGTTTGAGCTGAGTTTTTGAATTTTTTTGAAATTGAATTTGAATTTGTCGTATTTTCGCGTATAGACTACGACGACTTCGGAGAGTTCGACCAATCCAAGACCTAGAATTTCAAGACGTCAACGAAGGCAAGTTACACCATTGATCATATTGCTCCCAGTATTTTTAAGTTATTTTCAGTTTTTAAATTATTTAATGCATGCATATGTTTGTATAAATATTTTGATGTCCTGTTTTATATATAGTTACTCCAATGTTTCATTGTATGGCCATTTTGAATATTGTACTTGACTGCCTTGACACCATAGACAAAATATTATCAAAACTAGTCATATGCTTAGCCAGGCTTAGTTCACACTTGAAGAATTTGGGAAGGTTTAGCCAAATCTCTTACAAATTTGTTTCGAACTTGACATAGTGGTATTGTTTTACCACATGAATTTATAAAGAGAGTTTTATTCAAAATAGAATCAAAAATGGGTTTGGACTTGGGCGAAATGGTCGGAATGGTGGGTGCAGGTTTATGCACGGGATTGATCTGGTTAAGATTAAGGCTCATGGTTAGTAGGAATGACGCCCAAGTCAATTGAGGACCGGTCTTTGAGCCGCTTATTGCTATGCCTTACCGTACCACCACATGTCCTGTATGGGCAGGATTTGGCTAATTAATTTGTAATGTTTTAGTGTATTTATGTCATGTTGATTATGTGGGTGTCGGTTAGACTTTTATTCCCACTTGGCGCAAGAGGGGGCTTCCGGAGGACGGTTAGTCCAAAGGGGCGAAACCTTAGCGGGCATGAGTACACTAGGACAGAACATTGCAAAGGCCTCATGATAATTGCTCAGTCACACGCCTATAGAAGCGTGTAGTGGTCGACATAATGAGCATGTCATCTCGTGTGGGTAAAGTTGTGCAAACTCTACAGAGTAGAAACTATTCAAATAGCCGCGTCCGCGGTCATGGACATGCTAGCAAGGCTACTTAAAGTTAGATTTGTTTTTGGTTTTAAATGCTTTATCAAATGTTGAGGATGGTTAATCCTTATGAAAAGTTAGGCGGGAAGCCAAGTGTTAGGAGGGGATCCTTCGCTTAATCATTGGAGGTTATCTATATTACAACATCGTCATTTTAAAATATGATTTCAGTCATAGTATAAATGTTGGAAATATGCCCTAGAGGCAATCATAGAGATGATTATATTTCATTATATTCATAACATTTGATAATATGTTATCTTGTTCCTTGAATTAATCATCAGTAATATAGATCAATGAGTATGTGACTTGTTGGTGAAACTCTTTATCTTATATGATGTCGTTCTAAAAGCATCCCTGGTCGAATGTCGCTGGTCGGAACACCAGTGACTCTACGACCAGTACATGTATTGATTGATGACCATGTTTCACCGGTCATGGATATAGAGATATCGAATCAATAATGTGGACACATGTTGGAGAACATAGTGTTGGATAAGACC
This sequence comes from Ampelocalamus luodianensis, assembly GCA_036346255.1. Classification (NCBI taxonomy): domain Eukaryota; kingdom Viridiplantae; phylum Streptophyta; class Magnoliopsida; order Poales; family Poaceae; genus Ampelocalamus; species Ampelocalamus luodianensis. The sequence goes on from JAYEVH010000480.1 coordinate 51,213, forward strand.
CACCTTGAGACACTATTGAGATTGTTATGATTCTATGTGTCGTTAGTTGGTCTCAAGCAATGATGATGTATAATCCTTAGACTGAGATCGGCATGGTTTCTTACATGTAATAGCACTCTTAGGGGTTGCCAAACGCTACTCCGTGAATCGGGTAGTTATAAAGGTAGCTTTGGGTATGCTATGAAACATGCGGAGGAATGTGACTAGTCGGATATGGGATTTGCCCCTCCTAACATAACGGGAGAGATATCTCTGCGCCCCTCGTTGTGGTCGAATAAAGAAAGTGCATAGCCATGCCACTAGTGGTCGAAGTGTCGACCACATGAAGTTATTCGACACTTGATCGAGAAAGTATTGAACAGTCCATGGATGACATATTATCTCACCTGGAGTTCAACCAGATGTCGTGAGACAAAGGGAGAATACACAAGCAGGTTGTTTAGTTCCTGTAGTCGTAGATTGGTCGAAGTCGTATGGAGATGCGACCTAGTCGAAGACTACTCGAACATAATCACCAACTGGTCGTAAGGAGTTGCAAACTGGTCGTAGTTAGATACTAACTGGTCGTAAGGAATTACGAACTAGTTGTAACTGATTATGAACTGGTCGTGACTAAGTACGAACTGGTTGTAAGTGATAAGGACCTGGTCGTAGATCATATTGCCTTAAGGTTCATCCGATATATTTTGTGTGTGTTCGGGAATCGTTATGTGCTGCTAGGTACCGATGACGACTCGTGATCGGGAAAGAGTTTCCGAGTCACAACCGATTACACACGAACCTATAGGGTCACAACTTAAAGGGCTAGGATTTGATTTGGATGGAGATCCGAATTCTTATAGGCCACGAGTTCCTAATGGGCCACAGGTTGAGGACCCAATATGGATGCCTATATATAGAGGAGCGGTGGCATGGGGTATTTTTTATCAATCTTTTCTAGAAGAAATCCAAAAACCCTAATAGCCACGCTCTCCTCAACCACGCCGCCGGTGCTAGCACTCCTGCGCGTGGTGTCCCTGCCCCGTACGTGTGGATACCTTGGAGGTGTTGTTGCGAAGCATCAGCACTAGGACGATCCGCGACTCACGACGTTAATCGGAGTAGGAGGAGAAGGCGCGCGGCAAGTACGACTACGACTGCTTCAACTCGCTACATCGACTCTACTTCCGCTACGAGTCGGCACGTCTAGTGGTAATCTCGTAATCTATTACTTGCGGTGGTTTCTTGGTTGCGCGGTAAATTTTTGTTTGTGCTATCGTAGCCTTCCCGCGATCCTTCAATAAAATTGCCTTAGAAGTTACTATGTTTATTTAACCTGAAAATGTTGTTTATGCAAAACAACCCCTGCCATACTCACTTGTTACCTTATGCATGCATTTTCATTCAATATTGGGTGTAGCTTGCGAGCACGAAAGTTGTGCTCACTCTTGCTGAATAAATCTTATTCAGGAGAAGACTTTTTCCCCGACAGTGATTATCAGGACGAGTAGGCCCTCGACCCAGACGATTGCCTGTGGCGCATCGTGTGGCTCACATATATTATTATGCTTCCGCTGTGTTATTCATTTGATATTTGATATTGTTGTTCAGACTCATTTGTATTAAATATTTAATTACTTAATGTTATTTATGATTTCGTGATATGATTGTGATATCCATTTTGTGAGACTGTGTACACTGGAAATCCTGGACCGGTGTATGAATACAGAGAATTCGGGATCCTTCGCTCCCGGGTTCGACACCACGGTACACGGGTGGGGCAAAGACGCAGAGGTGGTCAAGGCTGGCGCACCGTGCGTGGGTGGTGGCGACATCGCCGCAAGGGCTTGGTGTGCCGCTTTTGTGCCAGCCTGGCACGAGCATTGCTCACCTGGCTATGCCATGCTGCCCAATGTGCCCCGTCCTCAGGCCTGGCTAGGCCCAGCCGTTCGTGCCATGCTGGCCAGGCCTTGAGCCGACCAAGAATGGCACGATCCAACTCTGAGGTGTACACTTACACATGGGTTTGATCCTACCAAATTCCATTAAACCGCACATTGCTGTAGTACTTGTGGTACTATTGAATAGAATAGCCACAAATTGATTTTTTTTTGCCAAAGCTTCCTTATTTAAGTAAAAGGGAATTTTGCCATTTTGCCACACCTTAGTGTTGGTTTCTAGAAAATGGCATTAAGTTCACTGCAATAGATATTTTGTCACACCTTATATTGCCTTCTCATTAATTTTCCACTTTGGAATATTAAAATGATTTTTTCCTCTAAATGGCCCTGGCCCAAGCGTGAATAGACAGTTTTGCCCCTTCCTGGTCGGGTCCAAGACAGCTAAGTGGCTGAGTCGAGCCATCCCGAACCAGACCCAACGCGCCCCCATCCCCTTCCTCTTCGTCTCTCTCGCGCAACCACCCCTCTCTCCCTCCTTCAATGCTGTCAGTTGATATGTTCATCCAAGACTCGTGCGACAATGTCCAAGACTCGTGGTTTACTCCATTGATATGTTCCTCCAACTTCCAAGTTCCATTCAGCAATTCCCTTCCTTTCCCGCTCCTTCCAAAACCACTAGCAAGCAGTAGAGAAGAGTCCAAAATGCAAGCACCCACTCCCAGATCTCCCACCCCCACCGCCGATGAGCTCAACCGCCGTCGTCTCCACCTAGGTGGCCACGCCCCGCGCGTACCAGCCACCGCAATGTCGGCGGTGGCTACGCAGATGCCAAGCCCGTTAACGGCGCCTCCCTGGGCGCCCGTGTGCTTGGCTGTGCCCTCGACAAGGTCATCAAACACTCCTCCTAGCGCAAGCACTCCGCGCTCGTCTCCACCTCCAAATCCACCCTCGGCCTCCTCTCCTCCGCCTCCACGTCCGATTCATCTACTTCCCCTATCCTCGGCCTCCCCACCCCTGCTGCCAACAAGTGTGGCTCCTCCTCGCCCTAGACCCCGCTTCCCCCAAGGTCATGGAGCCCGCTCTCTAGTGCGTTGCTAGCCTCCTCTCCCTCTGCCTCCTCCTCGGCGATGTCGCCACCGCCGGCCCCTCCCCAGTATCCAAGCTCTTTGCCATGGTCCTCTCCTGCGGCGGCCTTGGCTATAGCGCCCTCAAGCTCGCCGCATTCCGTGTGCTCGTCTCCTTCACGTAGTGCCCTACGGTCTCTGTCTACGGGGAGTGCATGGGCCAAATGGTGAAGGCGTGCTAGAAGCTGGCGCAGGAGAAGACCGCAGTGAAAAGCATCGCCGTTGCTATCTTCACTCAGTGAGCTTCAACCCGATTACTCACTCATGAAGCATCGCGTGACCCTCCTCTACTCTCCCCACCACTCACTCACGTTCTCCCTCTCTACAGCACCATCGCCGCGTGGACCTCACCACATCGCAATGGGCTCATGCTACCAGGCTGCTTCTCCACTCCTCCGCCTCCATCGTCCGTTCAGGTGAGTTCCTCTTCCCCCATGGATGCTCATGTGTGCCTCCTTTTCCCCCTCAGCGCCACCGTCGTTCTTGTCCTCTAGTGCTGACCGTCGCTCGACCTTGCGCCCCACCCGCCTTGGGCTATTTCCTGCAGCTCCACCACCACCCCTGAGACCGCCTCCCCTTCCCCAATCCATTTCCCTCTCGCCAGCCACCCCTGCCCCTTTCGTCGGCATCGAGCCCCGCACGAGCCGCCTCCTCCCCTCCTTTGTTTTCCTCTGGGCACGACACATAGCTGGTCCGGGATGGCTTAACTAGGAGGGGCAAAACCGTCCATTCACGTGTGGGCCAAGGCCAATTAGAGGAAAAAACCATTTTAATACTTCAAAGTGGCAAATTAACGAGAAAGAAATTTAAAGTGTGACAAACTATCTATTGCAATAAACTTAATGGTATTTTATAGAAACTAATACTAAGGTGTTGTGTCAAAATGGCAAATCTCGCCAAGTAAAACACTAACAGACGGGACTTGTCCTTCTGAACCACTTTAAGAGCATTCAGAGCACTAAACCCATCACAGAGGAAAAAAAACACACTGTACTTCATTGCCATCAATGCACGTACCGAACAGTACCGGCACGAGCCTGTCCACCGTCCTACACGCCACGCGTGCCGACGTCTGATTGGCACAACGGCACGCTACGCCCCGCCCGACCGTTGCGTCGCGTTCCACCACGCCGGCCATAGAATCTCCTGCTCCGTCCAACTCGCGGCCGCCGCCGCGTGAGTGGCTCACGTGAGCGAACGAGGCCGGACGGCTTCGGTTCCGGAGCAGCAGGGCCTGGGTCTCTCTCCTCTTGTTGCGCTTGATTAAAGGCGCCCCTTCCCACCTCTGTGTCCGCCGTGAAAGCGGGGTCCCACGCGGGAGGCAAAAGCGAGAGGTACTCGCCTCGTATGTACCCGCGTCCGTCCTCGCGCGGGCCCGGCTGTTGCTGAGGTTCGGTTTCTAGTGAGTTACTGCCTGCCGAGCGGCGTCCAAGGTGGGCCTAGACGGCTGGCTGAACGGATAGCGGTCGTGGAGGTCTACGCTCGGGGAGCCGCGCCTGTGAGCCCCACGAGTCGGGTCCGGTCAGGTCAGGTTTCGTTCGGCGTTCCGCGTGGGAGAGCCTGCGCCCTGCTTGCGGCACGCGGTGCCCGGCCGGGACAAGAAGTCTCGGTTCCGTCCGCTTGACCGCTGTTCCCTTTCTTTTTCTGAAACAAAACCGTTTGTTATTCCTTTTCCATTTTGTCCTTGCTTTTTCTTTCATTCTGATTAATTAGTCTCTTTAGCGTGTAATGCTTTATGCTCTAGAATCTAATCGTTAATTCTTCTTGCTGATTCGCAAACAAACAGAAAAATCCTCTTCTCCCTGAAATGTGCTCGGAGGAGAATTGAAACGACCCTATTTTTCAAACAGGCATTCCCGGTTTGTGAAATCACTTAGGATTTCAATTGCTGACCGGAATGACACCAAATCTACTTATGAATATTTAAAAAATATTATTTTGATTAAATTGTGGTCTAACGGCTATTTTGCAGCAACATAATGGATATCTCAAGCCCAAAACTTTAACTTACATTCAAAAGAACCAAATAGCTTCCACAAAAAAGTTTAAGTGCGGTCGCAACCCTAACGCGATCTCCAAAGTGTCCTTCAATTATCTGATACACCTTTTGATGATAATTAGACAAGATTGAGTACACAACGTACTTAGCAAGCCACATGGGAAAGCTATTTAACTACATGTCAGAAGTTTCAATTGATTGTTGGGTTTACTTAACCTCCAAATGGTTCTGGTATTACCAATTAAATATCCTAAGCCTCGATGAACATGTGCTTCCCAGAATTACAGCACACATACATGTTTACAAAATCATGCATCATTTTCATACAACTTACAATGCAAAGTCTAGCAAAAGACATAAATAATATAGAGTTATTACAAAAGAGCCGACCGGCCAAATGACATCAAAGTAACATAAATGACAGCGGAAGCAAAAGTGCCATAAGATGGCAATAACAAAATCCAACCGGTTAGCCAAATAACTCACAAGGCAACCAACCGAGCCGCCAAGCTAGTCGCATCCACCGCAGCAAAACTCACAAAAGTCAATCCCTTGGGGATCCACTTCCTCCTCTGCAACAACAAAGCAATGCAGTTGAGTACAAAAATGTACTCGCAACTTACGAGTAACAAGCCTATACATAGCTACATGCAAGTTGAAACAAAGGAGATGGTTATATGGTTAATTAGACGCATAAAGCAATTTTCGTTTGCAATAATGTAATAGATTGAAAGCAATTTGTCAAATCTATTTTTAATTGTTGAAATAACAGCGAGGTAACAATAAGTAACAAGAATAACAACCTAGAGGTGACTAACCCAATAGCCACCACAACATAGCACGAATTCTCAATTCGTACTACCCAATCAAGTTTTAGTGAAAAGGTTATAGTCTAACTCTTGAAAGACTTCCCCAAACGTGTTCATAACCTAGGACGAGGCTATTCGAATAGTTTAAACCCTGCAAGGGTGTACCAATGTACCCACACTTCATACCGCCTTTTCGCCACAAGATTAAGCACATTTCCAGAGGTATGCCGGTACGGCTAAGTCCTATGAGATGTTTCCAATATTGTGCATTAACTACGAGCCGCTCGTATGGATAGAAACTCATACGCTACATTGTAAAGCCGAAAGTCAACTACCCACAAGGGGTAAAGCTTTTGGACAACTACAATGCTCCCAAACATCTTCCCTCCTACACAACCGCTTGCGACTCGGAGCTAACACACACCAAAGTACTAAGTCAAGAGAGGTCTCATACCCTCTAGTGTGGTTAGCACGCAAAAATGCTTGGTTTAGTGTAACAAGATGTTCGGTCCTTGTTGACTTGGGCACCAACCATTCACACCCAAAAGCACACCATCTTACCATTGTGCTCAAGTCTAAAATATTTTATTTTCAGTTTTAGTTTTCTCAATTAAACATAGCACAAGGTGCTGAATCATAAAGTCATATAAGTTTTTGTGTGATCAAAGTTATCGACTAAGTCAACAACTGCCCAATTCTACCGGTAGCTAAGTATGACTAAGCAACATTAACTTGTGAACTACTAAGTGACAAGAGCTCATCCAACGAACCCTAAATCACAACAAGATAATCATAGGCTCAGTAGTAGAGGATGAACATTTACCTACAGATCATGCATCTAGAGGATCAACTAGCCGACAATAGTTTAATAGCAAAATAGCAATGCATACATAGAATTTGCAAACAATATATTAGTCTTTGAAAATAGTAGGAGCAATATGATCAAATGATGCTACATCTGCTTGCCTTGCTGGTAGTTCTCTTGCTGTAGAGGATTACTCTCGGGCTCAATAAATTCTTCGGAACCTAACCCAAGAACGTTAAAATCCAATAAGAACGAAGAACACCGAAAAAAACTCAAAAACCAAAGTTATCCAAATTCCATGAAATTTACACAGCAGGAAGATCATGATTTTAAATGAATTTAGCAGTAAGAATAATTCAATTTGGACTAAGCATGCAAAAGTTATGGCCTAAACAATTTCTTTCAACTAGAAAATTCAAATTAAATTGTTTTATGTTACTGTTCATGGCACAATTTTCCAGAAAGTTTTTAAGCATAAAATTTTATGGTAGACAGAACATGGCATTCTAAGCATAACAAAATTGGGTTCACTTCATTTAGAGTTAAATTTAATTACTTATGATTTTTCTAGGTTATAAAACTAGGGCACAACATTTTTCAGAGCAAAGACATAATAAGAACCTATTCTATACTAGAGTATATTAATAGAGGAGCTAAACACTTTTTAGTTTGCTCAATATGGAATCACAGAGAATTACTTATGCATTTTTCAAGTTTTAAGGAATTTCTAGAACAATAATTAATGCTAAAGCAAGTTAATTTAATCTACACAAATTTCTGGTACAGAACAGTATCAAAACACATTTTTAGACTAAAGTTCAGTTAAACAGGAATCATCTAAAAAGGAGTTAAAATGAATTAGATATGGACTTTTGAAGTTTAACACAATTAATAGTTTGTAAATAAAAGCTTCCAGGCTTTTCTTGAAAACTAACTCAACCGGAGAGGTCGCGGTCGTTGAGATTGAATCCAACGGTCCAACGCAGGGACGCACAACGCACGCAAAGGCTCGCGCGAAGGATCTCCACACGTGCTGAGGAGGTCTAGACCGTCGGATCTAGGTCTGACGGTCGAGATCTACAAGGGAGGTCCTAAGGGTAGGTCTAAGAGGGGAGGTCTCGGACGGCCAAGATCTACCAGAGGAGGTCCAGAACGGCCAAGATCTAGACTGGGGAGGTCCTAACAGCTAAGATCTTCACAGAGGGAGGTCTTAATGGTCAAGATCAAAACTAAAGGAGGTCCTGACGGCTAAGATCTCACAGAGGAGGTCTTAACGATCAAGATCTGACTGAGGGAGGTCTTGAAGGTTAAATATCTACAAGAGGATGTCCTTAACGGCTCAAATCTCCAAGGGGAGATCCTGGACGGTCAAGACTTACTCAGAGGAGGTTCTAGACAATAAGGTATAAAGGAGGGGAGGTTTTGAACAGCTCAGATCTCCAAAGGGAGGTCCTGAATGATTAAGATCTACCTGGGGGTGGTTCTAAAGGTTAAGATCTGTGAGGAGGGAAGTCCTAAGGTTTTCTTTACAAAAGACTAAGGGGTGGTCTTTTGCAAAGAGGACCCCGAGGGTGGTCCCGAGGGTGGTTTTTGCAAAATACCAATGGGGTGGTCTTTTGCACAGGGGACCCCGAGGGTGATCTTGGAGGTGGTCTTAGGGGTGGTTTTTGCAAAAATGGCCACGGGTGGTCTTTTGCGAAAACACGGAGGGTGATCCTACAGAGGGGAGGTCCTCAACGGTTCAGATTAATTCCAAAGAGGTCTTTAACGGCTAAGATCTAACCTAAGAGGTCCTGAGGTTTGTCTAGCTTACGACAACAGGACAAAGTACCTCCCAGCTTTGCCCGCTGGCTTGCCGCCGGCGACTTCGGTCACGACGGTGCAAACCAAAAGTGGCAAAACGTCCGCAATATCATTGCGCATGCGATGGGAGCACTGTCAACAGCAGAGCTGGCCTAAAACACCGGCGAGCTGGAAAGGGGCGGCGGCGCAAGTACGACCAAAACAAAAATAGCGAAAGGCTCCGCAGCGGTCCAAAATAGCAGGTGCCCAAGCACTAAAGGACTATCGCGAAGGTACCTGAGCACAAAGGAGGTCCAGAGGAGGTCTTAGGAGTTCTGGCGGCGGAGACCGGCGCTGGAGCTAAGGACGACAACGAGGACTAGAGGTTCTGACTAAAAAGAACAGAAAGGAACGGTAAGGATAGCTTCAAAAGACCTCCTAGATGGTCTAGGCGCAAACAATCGAACAACAGAGGCCCTTGCCGGAGTTGGGGACGAAAGCGAAGAGCTTCGGCCGAAACAGCGCAAACTCCAAATTAGGTTAACCCTGCGAAGGCGAACCCAAATTGAGTTAGGGGAAAGGCTTGTGATGAACATAGGTCCAAAAGGAAGCGAAACATTGGGCAAAAAGACCACTAGAGCACTAGCGGCGATGGAGGTCCTCCACGGCTACAATGGCGAAAAAGAGGGCTCTCGGTGATTTGCGCACAAACTCACAAAGAGGGAGCTAGGGCGGTAAAGAGGTGCTAAAGAGGAACCCCAGGAGGAGCTCAGAGGTCCTCAAATAGCTCGGGGTTAACGGTTGCGCGAGGACAAGCTCTAATGGTGGACAAGACCTAAAGTTCTGCCAAGAGCGAAAAGGAGGCAGGGAGTAGGTAAGTAGAAGGGCTAAACACTAACAACGACGAAAACGGGGCTCAGAGCCGTTGAGGTGGCCCCACGAGGTGACCAGGCGCAGCGCCTCTCTGCCATGGCGCACGCTTGCACAGGCGCGAGGAGGAAGAAGAACAGAAGGAGGGAGGTCGTGACGGTTGGATTAGAGATGGGCGGCTCAGATAAAAACCCAACTCGGGTGATCCAAATCGGCACAGGAGGTCTGGAGCGTTGGATCGAGATCCAACGGCTGAAACACACGCACCCAAATGACCGCGCCCGGTACAATTAAAGGACTTGGCTCGACCAAGTCAAGTGGTCGGGCTCGGGTCCGACTTGAGCCCAACAGTGACTTGACTAGGGTTCTGAAATGAGAATAGAACTTTGGGGAATTTTTCAAGGTAGCAAACTAACTCCAAAAATTATGAAATTTTTATAGGAGCTTGCTAACTCTAGGATTGGCCTTATATAAAATTTTCAGAGGTTTTTATGCAGAGCATTCTTCTCCAAAAAGTTCCTATGGTTCTGGGCTAGGGTTTGACTCAAGGTCAAAATGGTTTGACTAGCCTCTTAAAATATTCAAAAAATTTCTAAAAATTATGAAATTTTTCAGAGGAGTCACATAGCTTCCCTAGAATTTAGGGAAAATATTTTCAAAGGATGATCACATGATTATCTAGAAAAGTTTTCAAAGTGCCAAGACTTAGGTTAAAGAGACTTGTGACTTTGAATTTCCATAATTCCTTTACAAGAATTCTTAGAAAATTCAACAATAATAGAATGCAAGAAAAAGTTTTAATTTCTACATATTTTCTTACATTTGAAACACAAGTCAAAACTTGGGATGTTATAGATATACCAAACCCATGGTTGAGCGATTTTTGTATCTGTTATTTGGCAAATGGTTCCAGTCCTTATCTGTCTCTAGTGGGGAGATGAACTAACAACCAACTCATGGTTGTCTACCTTCTTGACCCCACCTTTGACTCACTTTTATCAAGTCTATTGGGTTGTCCAACCTCCTAGTCTCAACCCTCAACTCTCCACCGAATCTATTGGTGCATAGCCAATCTTACTTATGAGTATTTGTGAAACATTGTGTGACAATGTCAAACCATTAAATAGCATTATATTGTATTTTACTTGTCAAGGTGAATATGTCCTACAAGAGAATAGGTGGGCTTGTATGTGGGGTGATATTAACTAACTATTTATCATGACATTCTAAAGTATTATTTCATTAAAGAAGTAATTGGCATAAATATTGTAAATGAAAGTAACAATAATAAATATTGAAATGTGGGCTCAACATTATCAAAGAATGCAACTTGCCTCCTAATTCGTAGTCCTTGACTGGATTTACCCCTCCTGTGTCTTGATTAACTCATTCTGTAGCTTGATCAACAAATTCGGGCTCTAACGTGTTAGAAAATCAAATAAAGAAGCGGGTTGAGAATAAAATGAAATAAATAAATTTAAAAAGAATTAGAAAGAAAGGTGGTATGGGTGGTTGGGGTTTATTGGGAGCTTGGTTAGGTCGAACGGAGTCGAAAATGGGTTTCATGGGCTTAAAACGGCCGAAATGGGTGTATATATATATATATATATATATATATATATATATATGTATGTATGTATGTATGTATGTTTAACGGGTCTGGAATGGACAGTGTCGGGTCGGGTTGCACAATACCAGGTTGGTACTATTTGCTATCAGGTTCGGGTTGAATAATAATGGGTCGACACTATTTCTAGTGGGTCGGGTTGAATGAACAGTAGTGGGTTTGGGGCCGGGTGCTATTGGGCTGCATAGTAATGGGCTTTGGTGAATAGTATTGGGTTTGTCTTGGTTTGGTCTTTAAATAGTAACGGGCCGCATAGGAGGAATAGTGTTAGGCCGGTTTGGCACTTGGGCTGACTTGGCGGCCCACGGGGGCATTCGTCCCATTCCGAATTTCCAACCGAAGCGAGCCCATCTCCTGTAACATCTCAAATCTTGGCTTGTGTTTCAAATGTAAGAAAATGTGAAGAAATTAAAAATTTCTTGCATCTTGTTGTTGTTTGAATGTTCTGAGAATTCTTGTAAAGAAATTATGGAAATTCAAAAATCACAAGCTCCTTTTTACCTAAATCTTGACCCTTTGAAACTTTTCTGGATAATCTTGTGATCATCATCTGGAAATAATTTTTCATGGTTCTAAGGCTGCTGTGTGACTCCTCTGAAAAATTTCACAATTTTTAGAAATTGTTTGAATATTCTAAGAGGCCAGTCAAACCCTATATCAGTACCTTAAGAAATTTTTGGAGAAAAATACTTTGCATAAAAACCTCTGAAAATTTTATACAAAGTCAATCCTAGAGTTGAGCACCTCTTGTAAAATTTTTGGAATTTTTGGAGTTGTGTAGCTCCATTTAAAAATTTCTCAAAGTTTTAGTTCAATTCTAACCCTAGTCAACTCTACTGTTTGGGTCTAAGTTAGACTCGGACTCATGGTTGAACCCAACCGCTTAAGCGCACTCAGGCCCGTTGTTTAAGGTGCGTCCCTTTCAGCCGTTGGATTTCTTTTCAACCGTCATGATCTTAGTGAACGTTCGGACCACCCAAGAGTGGGTTTCAATCTGAGCCGTTCATCTTTTATCGGACCGCCAAGATTGATTTGAACGTTTTGGACCTCCCAAACGTTACCTTCAATCTGAGTCGTCCATTTCTGATCGAACCGTCAAGATCTTTTGACTCAACTTAACCTAACCCACTCGTTCACCTTTGACCCGAGCCCTTTGTTCTTTCGCTGACGTGTGGGCCCTTGCTAGTCCTGGTCATCTTCTTCCTCACGCGCGTGGTACAGAGCAGGGTGTGGGAGAGAGCTGCCCTTGTCAACTTCATGCGTCACCTTCAACGGCTCCTTGTCCCTGGCATTTATTGTCGTCAGTATGTTTTCGCCCTCAAGGTCGTCATCCTCAACCGCCCCCATCGCTTCTGTTGTCCATGGCCGAGCGTGAACCAAGTCCATGGCCCTTTTGCCCTCGGGCTATAAAACGCCCTTGAGCTTCCTTGTGTTCCTTTACGGCACCACCCTTAGCTTCCTCTCTCTTGTTTGAGCTCAAACCACATAAAGCCCCCAAATTGCCATTGTTGGTCGTAAAGCAAGTTTTCATTTACAATAAGGTAATAGATTCAAAGCAAGGTAACTTTTATTGTTCTTGTGGAAATAACCAAGCGTGTCCATAACCTAGGACGAGGCTATTCGAATAGTTTTAACCCTGCAGGGTGTACCAATGTACCCACACGATAGACCGCTTTCCACCACCACGGTTAGCACACTTCCTTTGGTATGCAGCATGGCTAAGTCTAACAAGACGCTTTCCAATGGACGATGCTAATTAAGAGCCGCAACCCACGGGAGAAAGACACATTAAATGACCTAACCGGTGCGCTAATGCTCCTCCAACACCACAAACACACACACACACAGAACACACCCACCGACGCAGCTCATAATTAACACCTCCCAAAGTACTTAGTCAAGAGAGGTTCCATATCCCCTCGTGTGGTTAGCACGCACTAATTGCTTGGATCAATGGCACAAGTAACTCGGTCCTTAGGGACTTAGGCACCATTCCAGCCACACCCAACAGATCACCCAACATACCATTGTGCCCAAGCCAAGATATAATTTTGTTTTCGCTTTTGATTTGCAAAATGGTAAAACACAAGGGTTGGACATAATGGAATAATATAAGTATTTGTGTGATCAAGATCACCGACTAAGTCGATGATCGCCCAATACTACCGATACTAGGCATGGCTAAGGAATATTTATTCGAAATCTACTAAGTGACAAGAGCTCATCCAACGAACTCTAATCACAGCAAATAACCTAGGCTTAGGTAGTAGAGGATATTGATTTACCTACAGATTATGCAACTAGGGATTAACTAATCAATTTAACACCCAAATAGCAATGCATACATAAAGTTTAAACAAAGTATTAGACTTTAAAAGTAATGGGATTGAATGGGAAATGATCAAACTGCTTGCACGCTTGCTGTTGCTCAATTTGTTGCGGAGGGTCGTTTCGGGGTTACCGCAAATATCGAATCCTAAGCGAAAGAACGAAAACAACCAATAAGATGAGCAACACTTAAATGAAAAAGCAAGCAACAATTATCCAAATGCACTGAAATTTACACACAAGGTAGAATATGGATATACCTAGACATAGAAACTGGAAAACCTAATTTGGATTTGTGGTGCAAAGATATCCCCTAAAAACCTATTTTCGCCATAATTAGCACTGTAGCAAAAATATTTTCTAGAAAGGTTTTGAAGCTGAAATTTTTATGGTAGCTACCCACTGGTATAGTGGTAACCTATATAAAATTTCAGGTCATTTGAGTTATATTGAAAGAGTTACGATTTGTCTAAATTGTTTTAGGGTATTAAACTAAAATATGACCCTTATGATTTTTAAAAACAGTAAAATTTGTGAAACCAATTTTCCTAGCAAATACACTAGCATTGGAAGCTAATCCAATTGGATTCATACAAAATGAGCTATAGACTAAAAGTTATGCATTTTACAAGTTTGCTAAAAGTTCTGAAAACAGTATTAAGTTCACTTGTTTATTATTTTTTGAAAATGGTTTTCCAGATTTGATCATGGTCTACAATTATTTTTCTATTTAAGTGCAAGTTATAAGGAAGCTAACAAAACTGGAATCATCTAATTTGGATCTAAGATGACAAGGATATGAAAATGACAAGACCCTAATGTGACACTGATTTCTGGACTTAGCACTTTCGGGACTTCACTAACACCTAGCGGCGTGGGCGAATGAGAGCCGTCGATCTCAGATCCAACGGACGACATTGAACCAGACCAAACACTCCTCGCGCTGAACGGAGGGCGACGTGGAGGCTCCGAGGTCGTTGATCTGCGATCCAACGGCCGAAGACGACCACGTCGCTCCGCCAGCGTTGTCGTCCGACAACGCGTCAAGGAAAACCGCAGACAACGCCGGCGACCAAAGGCGCGCGTGGCGCGAGTGAATGCCGTGAATGGGTGCGCACAGCATTGCGCGCCCTCCGTACCACCCACACCGCGGTGGTGGACGAGCGATACGCGCGGCGAGGCGGCACGGGAAAAATGACAACGGCGACAACAACAAATAGCTCGCGGCGGACCATTCAAGCGGTGCGGGCATCTAGGGGCTACCGAGGAGCTACCCGACGGACGCGGAGGTGCAGAGGCGGTCGGGCGACTCCGCGACGAAACTCCGCGACGGACCGAGGAAGATGACGAGGAAGGCGGTTTGGGCAAAATCAACCATGCCGCGTCATCACGATGGGTTCTAAAGAGCACGGAGAAGCTCCCGAGAAAGGAATTAGAAAAGGAGCACTCACCGTGGCGGAGACGAAGAAGGATGCTCGCGGCGATTGGGGAAATCCAAAATCCGGTGCTCCGTTGAAGCAACTGAAATTGAGCGGTTGTTACACCACCAAAGGTGAGAGGAGGTGCGGGGAGCAAGAAGGGAGCCGGGGAACCATCGGAGCACGGCCTTCACCGAGAAGCTCCGCGGCAACAATGGCGCGAGAAAACAGAGGCGTTTGGGAGCTCCACAAATGCGATGGGTGCAAGGGAGAGCTCACGGGTGCGTAAAGGAAGGCGGGGAGGAAGATGGGAGCTTTAGTAGAAGGTCCTCCCTCGCCGCCATGGCGCATGTGCACGCACGCGCCGTGTGAAGGAGGAAGATGACCGGCGGCGTGAGGGCCCACCGCCACGCACAAAGCGGCTCGAGTCCAAAGTGTTTTAGTGGGTTGAGCCCAACCCCATTAGATGGCAGCCGGATGAGATTTGAGCGGTCACGATGCGATCGCTAATTGTAAAGACCGAAGTGAGCAAGTGCGGTCGTCGTGATTGGATCGAGATCCAACGGTTGAGAATCACATGGCAAGCGGAGTTGTCAGAATGCCTACACGAATGAGAGCCGTCCGATGGAGATCTAACGCCGATGACGCGCGGCCGCTCGATCGCGCCAGTGCGATTAGTTGGCTCGGTCGAGTCAAGTGACTCGAGCCCGAGCGACTCGAGTCAATGAGCAGTACAACCCGATTAAGGTTTGATTTTTAAACCTGGAACTTTGGGATTTAATTGAGGCATCAAATCAACTCCAAAATTTATGAAATTTTAACTGGAGCTTCTGACTTAAGGATTAACCTTCCTAAAATTTCCAGAGGTTTTTGTGCACTGGGATTTTCTCAAAAATTTCCAGAAGGTTAAGACAGAGGTTTGACCAAGGTTTGACTTGCCTCTAAAATATTTCAATTAATTTCAAAATTATGAAATAATTCAGAGGTGTTACCAAGCCACCCTAGAACCGGGAAAATTATTTCCAAGGGTTTGACAAAAGATTTGACCAAGGAGGTTGTTGACTTGATAATTGAGGCTTTTGATTTTGAATTTCCCAAAATTCCTTTACAAGAATTTCAGAAAAGTTTCAAGAGTAAAAGGATGAAGGAAAGTTTTAATTTACCCTCAATTTCTTACATTTGAAACACAAGCCTTGATGGTTCTTTTACCCATCTTTTCGCGTTGCTTTGCACCCCCTCTTCACCTTTAGCTTTTCCCTTAACTCAATTTTGGATTACATTCAAACGAATCATCTAATTTTGGGATTAATCCTTTGCGGCCGAAGGCTACCCCCCTTCGTCCCCAACTCTGGTAAGGACCTCTACTCTTCAATTACTTGCTCATGGATGTATGAGGCCTATTGAAGCTAACCTTACCACCCGGTCCTTTTCGTTTTGCGCAGACCATCATCCCCGCGTTGTCTTCCTCAGCGCCGGTGCTGGTCGTCGCCGCCAGAGCTCCTCTGACCACCTTTGAACCTCCCCTGTGCTTAGGTAGCTTCCTTGTAGTCTCTAGATGCTTGGGCACCCGCTTCTTTGGACAATGCAGAGCTTTTTCGCTTTTGCCGTATTAACCGTGCTTAGCACCACCGCCCCTTTCCGGCTCGCCGTCGTTCTAGGCCAGTTTAGCCGTTGAAAGTGCTTTCCTTGGGTGCGCAATGTTATTGCGAACTCATTTCTGACTTTGGTTTGCGCTGCCGTGACTGGAGTCGTCGGCGGTGAACCCAGCTTTGAGCTCAACTTCGTTGTCGTAACCCACAACCACTCCCTAGTCTTTTACAAAGACCACCCCAAAGATCACCTTCTGGGTCTTTTGCAAAGACCACTCTCTTGGACTTTTTGCAAAGACTACCCTCTTGGCCTTTGGCCAGGACCTCCCTCTCAACCTTTTTGCAAAGACCACCCTGTGGTCCTTTTTTGCAAAAACCACCCCTTTGGCTACAACCACTATCATGTGGGGCCACGCACTTAAAACCCTACGCGTGCGTGTGTAGCGCTTAAGTGATCGTGGACCGTCCATTTTTAGATCTGCGACTTAGATCTGTTGGGACGTTCGAACCCCGTGAATGCCCTCTTCACTGTGGACCGTCCATCTTTTGATCAACGCTCCAGATCTCGTGGGACGTTCGGACCTTCCGAACGCGCCTTCGTTTTCAGCCGTCCGTTTCTAGATCTGCGATCCAGATTGCGAGGAACGTTCGGACCCTCCGAACCTCTCCTTTCTTTTGAGCCGTCGGATTTAGATCTGACGTCTGGTTCACTGAGCCCTTTGTGTGGCCACGTGTTTATTTGGTTGCGTTGTTCGATTCAATCTCAACGGCCGAAAGTTTTCCACGTTAAGGGTTATTAAAAAAATCCTGTTGTCTTTTTATTTGTGAATTGTAAATTGCTTTAAAATTTCAAAAGTGCTTAAGTAATTCGTTTTAACTCCTTTTTAGATGCTTAAAATTTTGTTGATTCCCTGTTTACTGAACTTTAATCTAAAATTTTGTTTGCACCTTGTTCTGTACCAGAAAAATCGTGTAGGTTGTATTATCTTGTTTTAGCATTAATTATTGCTCTAGAAATTCATTAAAGTTATAAAATGCATAAGTAATTCTCTGTAACTCCAAATTGAGCAAACTAAAATTTGTTAGGTTCCTCTGTTAATATGCTTTAGTGTAGAATGGGTATTAAATATGTCCTTGCCTCTGAAATTACTTGTGCACTACTTTCATGGCTTAGAAAAATCATAAGAAATTCATTGTAACTTCTAATGAAGTGAACTAATTTTTGTTGTGCTTAGAATGTCATGCTATGTCTACCATAAAATTTGTCTATTCACCAACCTTCTAGAAATTTATGCAATGAACAGTAACAGAAAGTTATTTAATTAGAATTTTCAGCTGATTAAAATTGTTTAGGCTATAACTTTGGCATGTTTAGTCCAAATCGGTTGATTCTTGTTGCTAAATTCATTTAAAATCTTTCCCTACCTGCTGTGTAAATTTCATGGATTTTTTTATTTTGGATTTTGAGTCTTTTTCGGTGTTCATCGTTCTTATTAGATTTTCTCGTTCTTGCGATAGGTTCCGACGAATTTGTTGAGTACGAGAGTGATCCTCTGCAGCAAGATTGTGATCTCTAGCAAGGCAAGCAGATGTTACAATTTATTTGATCATGTTGCTCCTATTATTTTCAAAGTCTAATATCTTGTTTGCAAAGCTTATGTATGCATGCTCTATTTTGCTGTTAAACTATTGTTCGATTAGTTGATCCTTTAGATGCATAATCTGTAGACAAATGTTCATCCTCTACTACTAATCCTAGGATTATGTCCTCTGTGATTTAGGGTTCATTGGATGGGCCCTTATCACTTAGCTTAGTCTACGAGTTGTTGATGCTTAGAAATGCTTAGAACTATAGAATTGGGTAGTTATCGACTTAGTCGATAACTTTGATCACACAAAACTTATTATGACTTTATGTCCAGCACCTTGTGCTATGTTAATTTGAGAAACAAAAATTGAAAATAAAATATTTTAGACTTGGACACAATGGTAAGATGGTGTGCTTTTAGGTGTGAATGGTTGGTGCCTGAATCAACAAGGACCGAATATCTTGTGTCACACTATCCAGGCATTTGTGCGTGCTAACCACATGGGAGGGATATGAGACCTTTCTTGACTTAGTACTTTGGCGTGTGTTGGCTCCGAGTCGCAGGAGGATGTGTGTGTGTGTTGTGTTGTGGTAAAATGAGGTTTGTGCTTATGTGTTGGGTGCATGGGAGTGGAATCCTTTCTAGGTTCTCCACACCGAGGGGTATTGTAGTTGTCCAGGTTGCTTTACCCTTTATGGGTAGTTGACTCCCGACTTTACAATGACTCGATGCAACGTATAGGTTTCTATCCATACAGGCGACTCGTAGTTAATACATAATATTGGAAAACATCTCGTAGGACTTAGGCGTGCCGGCATACCTATGGAAGTGTGCTTAGTCATATGGCAAAAAGGCGGTCTGACATGCGGGTACATTGGTACACCCCTGCAGGGTTAAATCTATTCGAATAGCCTTGTCCTAGGTTATGGATACGCTTGGTTAGGTTTTGCAAGAGTTAGACTATAACCTTTTCATTAAAATTTGAATTTGGGTTGTACGAATGGGGAATTCGTGCTATACTGTGGTGGCTATGGGGTTAGTCACCTCTAGGTTGTTATTTATGTTATTATTGTTGTCTCGTTGTTATTTCAACAATTAAAAACAGATTGGAAAAATTGCCTTCAATCTATTACAATATTGCAAATAAAAATTCCTTTATGCGTCCAATGAACCATATGACCATCTCCTTTGTTTCAGCTTGCATGTAGCTATGTATAGGCTTGTTACTCGTAAGTCTTGCAAGTGCATCTTTTTGCATTGCTTTATTGTTGTAAAGGAGGTTGACCCCCAAGGGGTTAGCTTTTGTGAGACAGACTACGTGTTGGACGACTAGTTTGGCGGCCCGGTCGGTTGCCGTGTGGGTGTTATGGCAAACCGGTTGGTTTTGGTTATCGCCATCTTGGCACTTTTGGTTCCGCTGTTATTTATGTTGTCGGTATCATTTGGCCGGTCGGCCCCCCTTTTGTAATAACTCTATACTATATGTCTTTTGCTTTAGATTGGTACTGTAATCTTGGATGGAAATGATGTATGATTTTGTAAAGATGTATGTGTACTGCAATTCTGGGAAGTACATGTCCATCGAGGTCTAGGATATTTGATTGGTAATACTAGAACCATTTGGAAGGTTAAGTATTACGACTAAAGTACCCCGGGTCCTCACATCTCCCTTTTCTCTCTTTCTCGCTGGCTCTCTCTACTTTTCCCCCTTCTCTCTCTGCCCGGCTGCGATTGCGGCGATAGTGGTCGGCGGCGGCGAGGGAAGGTGCGTGTGAGACCCCGGTTTATTTAGCTCGTAATACTTAGCCTTCCATTGGCTTTAGCATCACAAAAAAAATACATCGTGCCTCGATGGACATGTGCTTCCCAGAATTGCGGCACATATACATCATTACAAAATCATGCATCAATTCCATACATCACAATATACCAAGTCTAGCAAAAGACATACAATATATAGAGTTATTACAAAAGGAGCCGACCGGCCAAATAACGACAAAGTAACAATAACAGCGGAAGCAAAAGCACCATAAGATAGCTACAAACAAAAGACGACCGGTTAGCCATAACCCACAAGGCAACCGACCGGGCCGCCAAGCTAGTCGTCTCAAACACTGCCACAGCACAACTCACAAAAGTGAGGCCCTTGGGGCTCACCTTCCTCCTCTGCACACAACAAGCAATGCAGGTGAGTACAAAGATGTACTCGCAAGACTTACGAGTAACAAGCATATACATAGCTACATGAAAGTTGTATCAAAGGAGATTGGTTATATGGTTAATTGGACGCATAAAGCAATTTTTAGTTGCAATAAGGTAATAGATTGAAGGCAATTTGAATAATCTGTTTGTAAGCATTGAAATTACAGTGAGTAGCAAGCAATAAATGACAAGTAACCACCTAGAGGTGACTAACCCAAAAGTCACCACACATAGCACGAATCCCCGATTCGTACCACCCATCAAGTTTTAATTAAAAATGTTGTAGTCCAACTCTTGAAAAGCTTACCCAAGCGTGTCTATAACCTAGGACGAGGCTATTCGAATAGTTTGAATCCTGCAGGGGTGTACCAATGTACCCACACGATAGACCGCTTTTCCACCAGCCACGGTTAGCATACTCCCTTTTGTATGCAGGCACAACTAAGTCTAACAAGATGTTTTCCAATATTATGTATCAACTACGAGCCGCTCGTATGGACCGAAGCCCATACGCTTACATTGTAAAGTTGAAAAGATAACTACCCCTCGGGATAAAGCTTTTTGGACAACTACAATGCTCCCAACACATGAACCACCTCATTTTACCACAACACAACACACACACGCCCACCTGCGACTCGTAGCTAACACACGCCAAAGTACTAAGTCAAGAGAGGTTCCATATGCCCCTCGTGTGGTTAGCACGCAATATTGCCTGGATAACAGGGACTCACAAGATGTTCGGTCCTTAATTGACCCAGGCACCATTCCAGTCACACCCAAAAGCACACCATCTTACCATTGTGCCCAAGTAGAAATCATTTTGTTTTCAGTCTTGGTTTTTGCAATTAAACATAGCAAAGCTAACATAAAGATCATAATAAGTTTGTGTGATCAAGGTTATCGACAAGTCGATAACCGCCCATTTCTACCGATAGCTAAGCCTGACTAAGCATTTCACTCGTACTACTAAGTGACAAGGGCTCATCCAACGAACCCAAAATCACAGCAAGATAGTCCTAGGCTCAGTAGTAGAGGATAGACATTTTCCTACAGATTATGCATCTAATAGGTCAACTAATCGACTATAGTTTAAAACAAGATAGCAATGCATACGTAGAATTTGCAAACAACATATTAGAATTTGAAAATAATAGAAACAACATGATCAAATGATGCTACATCTACTTGCCTTGCTGGAGGTCAGAGTCTGGCTGTTGAGGATCAGATTCAAGATCAATAATATCTTCGGAACCTAACGCAAAAATGCGATAAAACCAATAAGAACGAAGAATACCAAACAAGACTCAACAGCAAAAGCCATCCAAATCTCAAGAAATTTACACAGAAGCAAGGTTATGATTTTAAATGAATTTAGGAACAAGAATCAAGTTATTTGGACTAAGCATGCAAAAGTTATAGCTAAAACAAAATTTTTCAGCCTCGAAATTCAACTAAATTAATTACTGGTACTGTTCATCGCATAAATTTCTAGAATGACCTAGAACCTAAAATTTTTATGGTAGGTAGATCATGACATCCTAAGAACAGCAAAGTTGAGTTTACCCAATTTGGAGTTAAAGTGAATTACTGATGATTTTTCTAAGTTGTAAAACTAGCATATATCATTTTTCAGAAATATAACCATGATCAAAACCTATTTTATATTAAAGTATGCTAACAGAGGAATTTTACAAGCTTGAGTTTGCTCAGATTGGAGATATACAGAAAAAGTTATGCATTTTACAAGTTTCAATTTAATTTCTAGAATATTAAATAATGGCTGAATACAAGTTGATACAGTTTACGAAATTTTCTGGCACAGAGAAATGCCTAAAAGTATTTTTAGATTAACCTTTAGTTAAACAGGAATTTAACACAGTTGGAATCATCTAAAAAGGAATTAAAATGAATTAGTTATGAGTTTTTAAAGTTTTAATACAATTTTCAATTGACAAATAAAGGCTTACCGAAATAAAATCAAACTTATCAAAAAGAAAACGACGTGGACGAATGTCGGCCGTAGATCGGGAATCCAATGGCCCATGCGCTCGCAACACAACGCACGCGCGCGAGGAGGCCCACGGGACCCACCGTTGGATCAAGATCCAACGGTCAAAAATGAATGGGACGTTCGGGTGACCCGAACGCTCTGATCATCCATGACCGTAGATCTTAAGATGGAGGGCTCAGAGCGCAGTAACATTCGGGCGACCCGAACGACACATCAATCTCAGCCACTGATCGCAGGATGGACGACCCGCAGCGGTTTGGGAGCTCGGGTGGTCCGAACGTTTCCCAGATCTGGGCCGTTGATCACAAGATCGACGGTCCACGATCAACAAAGTGTTGCACACTCACCCACGTGAGTTTTAAGTGCACCGAGAGGGTTTTAATGGTGCGGGCCCACATGGCAGTGACTCATAAAGTCATTTTAGGACAGCAATTAACCACCGACAATGATTAGTAATTAATGACCCCAGATTTTGTCCTAAAGGCCACACTACAACGGTTTAAGCCTACGGGCCCACTGTCAGTGACACAAAAGGCCATTAGGACTGCCGTGCGGCCAATGGGGGGGTTTAAGTGGCTGGGCCCACGTGACAGTGACTCAATGGGCCACTTAAGACAACATTAACTACTACTCAATGATTAACAATGATTAAACAATGATTAGCATTTAATAATGTCTTAACGACAACGCCTACTAGTGACGACCTCGCCCGACAAAAGGCCGAAGGCAAGGAAAAGCTTGTCGCCGGCGGCTCTGGCCACCGCGACGACAACTAAGGGCAAAAATAGGTTCACAATAACTTTGCGCACCCAAAGGAGGTATTCACGGCGGCGGCCTAAAACGCCGGCGAGCCGGAAATAAGTGACGGCGACAAGAATGGCCGAAAACAAAAATAGCTAAAAAGCTCGCATTGTCCAAACAAGCGTGTGCCACAGCGTCTAAAGACTAATAAGAAGCTACCTTAGCCAAGGAGAGCTTCAGAGATGGCCGGAGAAGCTTTGACCACGGGGGGAGCTCACCGGAGTTGAAGAAGATGAAGTGGAAATAATGGCCTGAGCAAAATGAGTGAGACCAGATGTGAGACCCCGGTTTATTAAACTTGTAATACTTAACCTTCCACTGGTTCTAGTATCACAAATAGAATAATCGCGTCTCGATGAACATGTGCCTCCAGAACAAGCAAGACACATACATCAATTCCAAGCATGCATCATTTCCATACAATGAATATAACAAGTCTACTAAAAGACATACATAATATCGATTATTACAACACAATGACCGCCAAATGACGAAGTACCAAATAAGTAAAATGAAGCAAAAGTTGCCATAAGATGGCTTAAACCAAAAGACGACGGTTAGCCACAAAACACCACAGGGCAACCGGCCAGGGCCATAAGCTAATCGCCCCTTAAGCGCCACAACACAACTCACAAAAGTGAGGTCCATCGGACTCACTATCATCCTCTGCACAACACAAGCAATGCAGGTGAGTACAAAAATGTACTCGCAAGACTTACGAGTAGCAAGCCTATACATAGCTACATGAAAGCTGTATTCAAAGGAACGTGGTTATATGGTTCTTTGGACGCATAAAGCAAGTTTCATTTGCAATATTGTAATAGATTGAGCAATGAGTTTGTAAAATCTATTTTTAAGCATTTAAATAACAGCGAGTAAACATAAGTAACAAGTATCCACCTAGAAGTGACTTTCCCAAAAGTCACCACATCATAGCATGAATCCCTGATTCATACCACCCAACAAGTTTTAATTTTAAAAGGTTGTAGTCTAACTCTTGAAAAGCTTATCCAAGCGTGTCCATAACCTAGGACGAGGCTATTCGAATAGTTTTAATCCTGCGAGGTGTACCAATGTACCCACACTTGGATCGCCTTTTGCCAAGCTATTAAGCACACTTCCTTTGGTATGCAGCACGGCTAAGTCCTACGAACCCTTTCCAATGGAATATGCTAATCAAGAGACGCACGTATGGGGTTAATCCTTAGTGACTGTCGACGAATCTGGATCACAAGGACCCATACGTGGAGCAGACACACCGCCTCGGCGGTGCTCCCTCCCCACAAGCGCGTCCATGTTGCACATAATTAAATATGCAACCCACCACGCGACTCATTAATTAACACACCCAAAGTACTCGGCTAAGAGAGGTCCCATATCCCTCTAGTGTGGTTAGCACGCTTTGTAATGCTCGGATAACAGATACTCACAAGTAGTTCGGTCCTTAATTGACCCGGCACCGTTCAATCACACCCAAAAGATCACACCATCTTACCATTGTGCCCAAGTCTAAATTGTTTTCATTTTCAGTTTTAGTTTTGCAATTTAGACATAGCACAAGGTGAAATATCTGATTATAACAATTTGTGTGATCAAGGTTATCGGCAGTCGATAATCGCCCATTTCTATCGACAACTAAGCATGGCTAAGCATAATGACACGTAAACTACTAAGTGACAAGGGTTCATCCAGCGAACCCAAAATCACAGCAAGTAACCTAGGCTTCGGTAGTAGAGGAATAAACAATTCTACCGATAATGCATCTAGTAGGCCAACTATCGACAATAGTTTAAAACAACATAGCAATGCATACATAGAATTTGCAAACAATATATTAGAATTTGAAAATAGTAGGAACAATATGATCAAATGAATGCTACATCTGCTTGCCTGGCTGAAGTGCAGAGTCTGATGGCTGCTGTGGCTCAATATCAAGATTAATAATATTATCTTGGAACCTAACGAAAAGGCGATAAGCAAATAAGAACGAAGAACACCAAATAAATTCCAACGATAAAACACATGCAAAACTAATAAAATTTACACTACTGACTAGGGAATGACCTAAGACAATGACAGGAACAAGAATCATGCAATTAGGACTAAGCATACAAAAGATATGAACAAAATGCTCCTTCTCAGCATACAACAACCTAATTAATAATTAGCACTGTTCATGGCGAAATTTTCTAGAATGATCTAAGGTCTGAAATTTTTATAGTAGGTAGATTATGACATCCTAATAACACAAAGTTGGATTTACTAAATTTGGAGTTATACACATTTACTTATGATTTTTCTAAGTTGTAAATCTAATGCAAGCCATTTTACAGAAATGTGAACATGCTCAAATCCTATTTTATATGAAAGTATACTAACAGACGAATTTAACAAAATTGATTTGGCACAATTTGGAGTTATCTGAGAAAAGATATGCATTTTTCAATGTTAAATCTATTTCTGGAATATTCAAAATGGCAGAAAACAAGTTATTCCTAGTTACACAATTTTCTGCTACTGCAACATGCTTAATTCCATTTTTATAATAAACTAAAGTGACAACATAATTTATTACCGTTGGAATTATCTAAAAAGCAGTTAAAATGAAATAGTTATGAGTTTCTAAAGTTTTTAAATAATTTTCAATTGTTAAACAAATACTTACCGAAATACAGAACAACTCGAATAAAAGAAAACGACGTGGACAACTCTCAACCCTTGATCTAAAATCCTACGGCTCACGCGCGCCGAAAACAGCGCACGCACGCCAACTCGAAATGGAGCCCACCGTTGGATCAAGATCCAACGGCGTATACTCGTGTATGCATTCGGACGGTGCGGTTGCAAACACAATCTCAGCCGTTGATCGCAAGATCGACGGTCGAGAATGATCAAGGCAACCGGAGGGTCCGAACGCATACAAAGATCAGGGCCGCAGATCTAACAATGAACGGTAGCTATTGATCGCGATTCAAAAGAAATCTTGACATGTGGGACCGCATGTCGCTGACTTCGAGTCACCCACGCGCTGGTTTAACCCACGTGCACAGTGCACTGGGCCCACATGTCAGCGACTGAGAGGGGCGGTTAGGACAGGATTAAAGCTTCTAATGATTACCATTAACTAGGCACTAATGAATACTGGAATTTGATTTTAACCCCTCGGGCCCACAAGTCGACCCAGAGGAGATTTCCGACAGGGATAAAATGCCGACACACTAATTAAGCAATGATTAAACTTAATGATGTCGGAACAGTGCGGGATTGAACCAGAGAGCGATTTAAGGATATTGGGCCCACTCGTCAGTGGCTCAACGACAATGATTAAGACATAATTAATAACTAATGACTAGCAATTAATGTGTCCTAATCAAATGACGAAAACGGGAGCTGCTGCGCAGGCAAAACCGAGTGACTTGCACGGCTAATCGCCGGCGACACTGGCCGCGGCGGCGCCGAACAAGAGCAAAAATGGATTCGCAATAGCACAACGAATCTAATGGTAGCATTCTCACCGGCGGCGAAGGACTAGAACGCCGGCTAGCCGGAAAACGAAAATGGAACCTTACT
The DNA here is from genome assembly GCA_036346255.1 of Ampelocalamus luodianensis. Taxonomy (NCBI): domain Eukaryota; kingdom Viridiplantae; phylum Streptophyta; class Magnoliopsida; order Poales; family Poaceae; genus Ampelocalamus; species Ampelocalamus luodianensis. The sequence goes on from JAYEVH010000480.1 coordinate 77,620, forward strand.
GCTAAACACAAAAATCGCGATGAGCTCCACTGCAAGCCTAGGATGCGGGTGCCAGAGCCACTAAGGACTAATAAGAAGCTACCTTAAGGGAGAGGAGCTTCAAAGATGGCCGGAGTTGCTTGATCACGGTGAAAGCTCGCCGGACACGAAGAAGAAAGGTTGAAAACGACACCACGAGCCAAATGGGTGATACCAAAGCATCAATATAGCTTCATAATGATTCACGAAGCTACATGAGCAAGTAATTGGAAAATGGAGCACTCACTGAAATGAGGAAGAAGATGACCAATTTGGCCGAATTTGAACAAATCCCAAATTGGACAATTTCGAGAATCAAATCCAAAATTAAGTGAGGGGAAATGTTCAAGATGATAAAGAGATAAGGTTAGGGCAAAGAAACATGAAGGAGGACCACTGAACACCAAGAACACCAATGGAGCTCCACGGGTCAACAATGGCGGTTTGCCATTTTTGAGGTGTTAAGCTCCAATATTGAGAATGAAGCTTGATGGTGGTCTAAAGAAATACTAGGAGGGCTTGAGAGTGTTTATAAAGCCATGAAAGCATTAGGGTTTGCACCACCAATCTTTCAAGCGGCAAAACACAAAACACAAAGCGCGCCAAGGACAAGGAAAAGGTAAAAGCCGGTGCACTAGGGCATGGCATGGCCGAAAGTGTACCTCCCATACCTTCAGCTGTTGACTAGGGCGGCGTGAGGAAGCATGAGATGACACCGCCATAACCCTTCTGCGTGACTACACGTGCTCGCAAAAGTGATAGCACGGCTCAAGGTTGAAGAAGACCGGGGAAAGATGCTCGGGCGATTTTGAGCCTACGATCTAAATCGACGGCTACGAAGCGCCACGCCTCGAGTTCAAAACACAACGGGAGATTGCGAGCCTTAGGATTAGAAATGAACGGCCTCGATTGCTCCACGTCGCAAACTCATTTTGCGAAGGAACACGCGGCGTTGGATCTTAATCCAACGGCTCAGATTTAAGAATGCAACCGGAGGGTCCGAAGGTTTCGGCGCATCTCGACGGTTGGATGGAGATCTAACGGTTGACATTCAAACTTGCAACCGGAAGGTCCGAAGGGTTACACGCGCGCGGGCCGTGCGATTCAGATCCAACGGTTGAGATTCAACGCGCGCTTTAAAGAGTGGCTCGGTGCAGTTAGTTGACTGGACCGAATCAATTGGCTCGAGCCCGAGTCTGACTCGAACCCGAGTAACAGTAAAACCAAGTTTGACTTTGAAATAAAAACAGAGACTTTGAATGATTTATTTGAGGTAGCAAATTAACTCCAAAAATTATGAAATTTTTACAGGAGCTTGCTAACTCAGATATAAACCTTGTGTAAAATTTTCAGAGGTTTTTATATCGTGAATAAATCTCCAAAAATTCTGCAAGGCTCTGTTTTAATGTTTGACTGAGAGTCAAACAGGTTTGACTGCCTCAAAAAAATATTCAAACAATTTCTAAAAATTGTGAAATTTTTCAGAGGGGTCACATACCATTACAGAGACTTAAGAAAAATATTTCCAGAGGATGATCAAAAGATTTGACAAGATTGTTTTTGGAATAACAAGATTTGGATCAAATGGACTTGTGACAATGTATTTCCATAATTCCTTGTACAAGAATTGTTTTTGGGCCCACGTGATGACAACTTAAGAAATACATGATGTAAGAAAAGTTTTAATTTCTACTGATTTTCTTACATTTGAAACACAAGCCCAAAATTGGGATGTTACACCAGATCATCACTATAGCTTCATTATAGCTCAGAGAAGCTCCAAGAGCAAATAATTGAGAAAAGAAGCCCTTACGGGAGTTGGAGAAGAAAGGGGATGATTTCGGCCAAAAAGATTCAAACTTAAAATTGAGTGATTCCTGTTAATGAAACCCAAAATTAAGTTAGGGGAAATGAATATAGGGTTAAGGGACTCAAAAGGGTATAAAAAGATTTGAAGAAAAACCACTGGAGCACCAAGGTCACCAACAGAGCTTCACGGCCTCTGATGGCGATTTGAGGAAATCAGTGGTTTTGAGCTCCAAAAACAAAGAAGGAGCTAGGGATGGTGTAAAGGAACACCAGGAGGGGTTTTGGGGGGCCTTATATAGCTAGAGAACTAGGGTTTTGGCAAGGATGAAGTCCCAAAGGTGAGCTCAGTTCATGGTGCGGCCATGGACCATCAAATTGACAGGAGCAGCTGGAAATCATGACTTTGGGGGTGATAACCTGACGCGCATTAAATGATCACCGCAAAGAGTCGTTGCAGGTCTCACAAAGGTGACAACACACTGCAAAAGCTCTCCCACGCCATGTCCTGTCGCACGCACGCACGCTAGAGGAAGAAGATGATGACCAGGGCACGAAGGGCCCACACATTAGTGAGAGGGTCAAAGTGGCCCGGGTGAAAAAGAATGAAAGGGTTAGGTTAAGAGAGTCAAAAGATCTGGACGGCCACGATTAAGGGGGACTTTCGGAGGTCCGGATGCTCTCGCGAACGAGGATCATCCGATTTAAATCCAACGGCTGAGATTGACGCGAGTCTACAAGTGAGCCCGAGGTGCAGTTAGTTGACTGAACCAAGTCAAGTGGCTCGAGCCCGAGCCTGACTCAAACCCAACCGGTTTGACTTAGGGCTCTAATTTAAACTGCAACTTTGGGGAATTTTTAGAGATAGCAAAATAACTCTAAAAATTCTGAACTTTTTACAGGAGCTTGCTCACTCTAAGATTGACCTTGTATAAAATTTTCAGAGGTTTTCATGTAGTGCATTTTTCTCCAAAAATTATGCAAGGTGCTGAACTAGGGTTTGACTACCCTCCAAATATATTCAAAGAATTTCTAAAAATTGTGAAATTTTTCAGAGGGGTCACACACCAATCCTAGAATTTAGGAAAAATATTTCCAAAGGATGATCTCAAGATTTGACAAGGAAAATTTTGAAGGGTCAAGATTTGGATCAAAAGACTTGTGACTTTGTATTTCCATATTTCCTTTACAAGAATTGTTCAGAACATACAGAAAATACAAGATGTAAGAGAAGTTTTTAATTTCTACACATTTTCTTACATTTGAAACACAAATCTAAACTTGAGATATTACAATGCGGAGAGCATCTATGAACTATGGGGATTCCATTGTTGGGTTCGGACACGACTAGAGGTGGCTTGGTGTGGGCTCACGGCGGCGGTGGCACGTGGCCGAGGCAGGGGAGCGGGGCTACGAGCTTGCTTCGACCAAATTGGACGAGGCTTGTGAAAGCATCTAGGCCTCTAAAAATATTTTTGGTAATTAATATTAACAATGTTTATGGGACTAACATGTGTGCTAAGATATTTAAATGTTTAGTCCTAGTGTGTGAATGATGACATGAATATGGCAATGCAAAGATGATAAAAGATCGACATGGCTCAAGGCAAAAGTATCATGTAGCCTAATGATCCTTTTATAGTTTTTACCGATCTCGGTGTTTGGAGAAAAGACTGGATTTATAGGTTAGACATCATACTATTAAGAGGGATCAAGGCTAGTAGCTTGAGGATCTATTTATGTGCCATCTTGATTAACTATAAGTTATGCACTGCATTTGTTTTGCTTCTGAAAAACTGTTTAGAAAAATCAGTATGACCGCAAGTGATAAGCGGTATAACTGCAGGTCGATAGTACCAAAATCTAGTTGGCGGTAGGTATTTTCTAGAAAGCATGTTTTGGTTCTTGAAATCCCAACATCGGTGTGACCACATTTGATGAGCGGTACTATTGCAAGTCGGTAGTACCGAAATCTAATCTCCCTTGAGAATCAATATGACTGCATTTCTTGAGCAATACTACCGCAGGTCCGTAGCATCGGATTTTACATGGTGGTACATTATTTCCAGAGAAGGTGTTTTTTTTTAGATTTTTAAGTTTTTGAAAATCGATAGTACCGATCTAGCCGAGCGGTATTACTTCTGTGCGGTAATACCGATTTATAGTTGGCAGTAGTATTGCAACCTTTTTTGTAACGGCTATATTAGAGCATTAAATGCTACTATTCTGGCCGTTGATCGTGTCAAGCGGTAGTACCGGGTTTGAACAACGGTATTACCGCAAATCCTGAAATTTTCAAGAGTTTGGTTCAAACGGCTAGTTTGGTTGGTGAGAGCTATAAATACACTCCCACCAGCACCAAGCCAATAACTTTTGAACATATTCACACTCATTGAATACATTTGAGCTCTTAGACACTATCTACTACTCATTTGCTTTGAATTCCCATTTCGAGGTAGTTGAAAGCATTCAAGTGCATTGTATTATTATTTGATCTTGTTGGTACTTGAATTTCCCCAAGCAAACATTTGGTTTATTACTCTTGGTTCTTTCTGGCACCTAGATGGCTTTGGAGGAAGTTTGCATGGTGAGTTCTTCAAAGAAGATTGTGAAGAGTCCCGACAACGAATTGTGAAGTGGTGTTGTGCTCACCATCTCTGGAGAGGAGAAAGAGACTCTCTAGTAATTGAGGGTTAAGGCTTAATTCGTGGAGCCGGTCCAATTTGGTTGGACTTACCTCAACGTGGATTAGTGAAGACCGACAAGTCTTCGATACCATGAGAAAACATCTTTATCTCCATTGTGGTTTATTCCTTGTCTCTTCTATTTCCGTATTTACATTTCTAGTAATTTATTTGTGTAGATTTGCTTAGCTAGAATTGTATCTAGTAGTGACATAATCTTATAATTGTCTTAAAAAGCATTGTAGTTCCTTCATTGTATTTGTGCTAAGAAGCTTCGTTAAGACAATCAAGATTAAAATTATTAACTAAGTGAAAAGTTTTAAAAATCTCCTATTCACCCCCTCTAGTCGGTTATCCTTGATCCTACAGCTTGAGCACCACATTAGCGAGGAGATCACGGAGGTGGGGTCGATGAAGCACTAGGAGGTCGGAGGTGGCTTGGTGACGGTGGACGTGAATGGTGTAGTGGCAAAGCACGGCGGCAGCGAGCTGGCGGCGGGGAGAGTGAATGGTGTAGTGGCAGAGTAAGGAGGCATCTTGAGCTGATTCTAGTGCCTTTTCTACTGCTAGAACTCGTGATATTGAGTGCTTCAAGTGTAAGAGCGGGCATATGATGAGAGATTGCCCGAACTCGATAAAGGTGTTGCTCACACACGAAGGCTATGCATCAGAGAGTGACAATGGCGAATCTGACTATGAAGGTCCGCTGATTCTAAGCACGAAGTTGTGATTTGTGAATGTAATATGGATGGATGAAGCAGAAGGTTAACTGTGATGATACCATTATTGTGGAGAAGGGGCAGCGCCAAGTGTTCCAAACCGAATGCAAGATCAAGGGGAAAAGGTGAAAGTTAATCATTGATGATGGGAGCTGCAACAATGTGATTAGCAAGGATGTGGTTGATACACTCGTTCATCACATAGAGGCATCCTAAACCATACTACATGCAATGGTTGCATAATGTTGATAAGTTGAAAATCACACAGAAGGGAATAGTGCCATTTGCCATTAATGGTTATGTTGACAAGGTGGAATGTGACGTAGTACCTATGCATATATGTCACCTACTGTTAGGGTGTTCATGACAATTTGATCGCAACTCCACACACCAAGGGAGGGCTAATAGGTATATTTTCATGCACCTCGTCAATTCTATGCATTGCTACCCAAACCAGAGGAGATCAAATCTGAAAATTTTGTGAAAAAGGTGGCTGTGAAGACTACCCAAAGCCGAGGATAGGGGGAGGATGATACGCCCCCAGTGCTACACAAACTTTGGTTACTGATTCGAGTTCACAAATCGAAGTTAATTCTGATTTTTGCACTGTCTTGTCACGAGAAAGAAAGGAGAAGAATGCGGAGGCCATGTGGGAGGAGGCCCAAGGAGAGGCAGGAACGGCTTAGTGCATGGCAGCGTGCGGGTGCATGGAATCGAAGGGCCTGTTAAGGCGCATAAGGCCGTGGCCCGTGGGTAAGAGGGACATGGGGGCGCGTGAGTGCATGCATGCGCTGGCCGCGAGAGCGCGTGTGTGGGGGTGGAACGTGTGTAATAAGGAAAGCTCACTAGAAGGAAACAGCCCAGAAATATATTCGGTCTTTGCTAAATTGATATGTTTTTTTGTTTGTAATAGTAAGAGTAGCTCTCACGTAAAAATTATAAAAATAGCACCACAGCAGTAGAAGAAGACCACGTGCTATGCTTTCAGTCCGCACAAACTAAGTACCGCGCTCTCAATCCGCAGAACACACATACCACACGACTAGAACTGCGGCAGAAAGGCGACAGCGACATGCCGCGGTGCCAAACTGCTGCATGCAACAAAGTGCATTGCTCGCCTACTGCAGTAGGTCCAAGGGAAAGTGTTATGAAACCAGCTCCCCATGAGGAGACAGGACCACCAGGGAGGTAGGGCTACCTTGGTGGCCCTGCCTGGGTTTCTTTCTTCTCTTCCATGTCGACGAGGTGGACGCATACAAAATAGTATGTAGGCTTTAATAATATAAATATATGAGAGAGGCTATTGTAAAAGACATATTAATCGTTGGAATAAAGAAGATTGCCGAATTACTCTCTCATCTCTTATGTCCTTTGTTCTACTTTTGCATTATCTAATTACATGATTGTTCTTGCTTCAGTTATGATGACTGGTTGTATGGAAAGTTCATTAGAAGTCGCAACGTTATTCAAATTTGTTGATTCATATAAAACGATACTACAAATGAACAGGGTGGCTGGAAGCTAGGCCGACTTATTTTGCCTGAGGGTTCTTACCTGAGGCAAGAGGTTAAATGGCTGGAAGCATTGCTATGCGTAATACAAATCCATAAGTTCTTCCAGCCATGCAGCAAATTTTATTCACCTACCATGCTCATAAAGCGCACACTATGGCTGTGGCCTGCTCTGCACTATAAAGATATCTTTGCCAACCAGGCAACCTTCCACATCCTGCGCACTTCCGAACTTCTGTTCCAGATATTGGCCAATCGCAGCCAGACGCTGACCGAACTGCTTCCTAAAGGTTGCATCAACAGACAATGGCTTCTTGCTGTAATCTACTGTAAGACAAATCACTTCCCCATTAGCAGGACCAGAGTTCAGCACCAACATCTCCTCACTGAAATTTGCAAAAGCTAGAGTGGTGACTTCGGCATCAAATTTGTCACAAGAGAGCCTCCATGGGGTGCCACGGGTTCCTGAAGCAAGGGTTTCGCCCAGCCCAGGGGCGACCTCGGCCTCGACCAACTTGGGGTCATGATCAGCTGGGCTAACAGTGTGAAGCACGAAGGAGAGATCTGCCTGCAGCATTTCTTGCACAAGAACGGCCATCTTCGCATCTTTCTGAGGTACACCAGCCACTCGACGGCTAAGGATGGCTCTCCTTGTGTATAAAGAAGCCCAAACTTGTCTAACCGCAGCTCCAAAGGCATTTAGGTCCAAGAGACTGACATTAGGAATCGATTCATAGAGACCAGCAGCTGACATACCAGCCAAATCCTCCACATTAGCACTAGATCTGACGATTAGCCGAACATTCTGGGGGAATATCCTTTTCAGAGATTCAATGGTCTCTTCAGATGGAGAAAGAAGTGAAACTGTTGCTTGTAGCTCAGAGGATAGGCTATCAAGTTCACCATTTTCGACTTCAGCTATTTCAATCCTCTCCAGAAGGTTTGTATAGGATTCCACTGATCCACTTTTCTTGAGTGCATCCTCCATTGATCCAAATGGAATCACAGCACCTGAAGGAGCTTTGAATGCTGCTGGAATTCCTTGATCATTGTAAACTACCCAACGATAAAACAAAATATAACATCACAAAAATATTATAAAATTAGAATAAAGCACTTTAGTTATATGAGTTATGATCTGGTAGGTAACAATCTTTACTGTATCATTTTTGCCATCAATAAATCATTAGCAGCAAATCTATCATACAATGCTATTCTATATTCACACATTGTCTATAAAATTTTGCTACCAATGCAATTTATTCCTTCCATCAGTTAACATGGCTAGCATTACGTTCTAACTGTATGTATAGACAAAATGATTTTTGTTTAAATGTTATCTGGTAGATGTACATGATTTCGATGATCTACCATGCTAGATTGTACCAAATTTTACAGATGGACAGATTTTTTTCAGGACTAGCAATGACATTTGCAGCAAAAGACGAGACATACTTTGATTGAATATGAAATTGTGGAATTCAATTTATATTACTATTTCATGTTCAATACTTTCGTCTTCCGTGTTGATAAGCAGCAATGTACTATACCCAAGAAAACTGGTTGAATCTTTACTTAACATTTACCACATTTAAGAACATCTCATTTCTAAACAAAATACCCTGCTTTTTAAAATAGCATGATAACATCCTAACATCCATGCATGGATATTTTGCAAACTTGTAAGTTTCTATTTGCAAGAATGTTGCCAAACAAATACTTTAATGAATGTTACTAAAAAAATTGATACCTTTATTTGACAGTGTGGCGAGAACAGAAAGAGTTCCACATGCAGCAGCTTTTGCACCAGATGATTCAACTGATGCCTCTGAAAGCTCGAGAACACCGGAACTGCCATTCATGCCTGAAGTATAGTTTTTTGGCTGCAGTGATGCCACATGGAGAAAAGAAAAAATAAGTAGGAGCAACTACAAAAAGTATGCAAGATTCTAAGAACAACTTGTGTAACATGTGTTATGTATATGTGTATATGGCCCATGTGTATAAGGCCCATGGGCTCTAGGGTTTTCACTGTAGTATATATATATACTATACAAGTTTCATCTAACGTTGAGAGAGAGCAAACTGTAACATGGTATCAGAGCGCGCCGCCGCCTTTTGCCTCTGGCCGAACGGCACCTGCCTTCGTGCATTCTCTCCGCCGAGTTAATACGCGCGGTCCACGACTCCTCTCCGCTCGCCTGCGCCGTCCTCGGACGTGGACGACGAGCGCCGCCATAGCCGGCCCCATTTCCGTCTCTTCGCAGACGACGCTCGCCTTGAGCATTCCGCTTGCTGGTGGAGGCTCCATCTTCCCCGACGCCGGCTCTCCGCTTCGCTCGCTGGAGAATCCGCGCTGCGCATGCGCTTGGAGGCTGTCGTGCCTTGCGGCCCCGCTCGTTGCGCCGCGCCTGCGCTTGGAGGCTGCCGCGCCTTGAGGCCCCGCTCGGCTCGCTGTAGAATCCGCGCCGCGCTGAGTCTTCGCTCGCTGGAGGATCCGTGCCGCGCGCCGCGCTGAGTCTTCGCTCACTGGAGAATCTATGCCGCGCCTGCGCTTGGAGGCCGCCGCGCCTTAGGCCCCACTCGCCTGTGCCTGGACGGAGCTTCCCTGCGCCTGGAGGTTGCTTCTCCGGTGTGTGCATCCACAGCACTGAAGGGATCATCCAGGAGGTTTATACTCCTGGAGTTTTTGCTCTTTGCTTACTACTGCTGTTGTTATTGCTCTGCTAGCTTTGAGGCACTGCTCTACTACTACTACTACTACTGGTCTACTGCTGCTCTGTCCCGATTTGTGGACGAGATACTGCCTTTGTTTTGGTTGCAGAGTTGGTGTAATGGCGAATGGTAATTCTATTTCTCCTCACTCTCTCAGCATGGGAGGTGCTCTTCTGGCCTCAGATATCAAGCTAGATGGCCAGAATTATCGTGAGTGGTCGTCATCAGTTCGCATGCTTCTTCGGTCTATTGGTCTCCTCTCATATATTACGGCGGAGCCTCCGACTGAGAAGACTGATCCAAAGGAGGCTATTGCATGGCGAAATGATGATCGTGTTATGGGCATTTTATGTCATAGTGCTGAAATTTCAATCAGGATGGATTTCATTGATCTTCCAAGTTCTCGCAAGATGTGGGAGTATCTTCAGCAGCGTTATGAGCGGACTAGTGCGGCACGTCGATTTTCTCTTCTACAAACTCTTCATGATCTACGTCAGCAGGAGATGTCTATTGAGGAGTACTACAGTTCTTTCACTCGCATTTCACGGCAGCTGACGTCCATGGTTCCTCTTTCCTGTGCTGGATGTACGGCTGTGCAAGCAAGGCGGGTCATGATGCGCAGAATTTGATGTTCACCTTTGTTATGCGCCTTCGCCCAGAGTTTGAGTCTATTCGAGCTCAACTACTGGGACATGTTGTTCTTCCAACCATGGAGGAGGCCCTGGCTGTGTTGATTACTGAGGAGACTCGACTTCGCTCTCTGTCCTTCGGATTGACACAACCTCAGTCTGTTCTTGCGGCACCTTGTCAGGAGGTTTATCAGCCCAGTTCACTTCTTGATGCTACATCCAACCAGACTTTATGCTCGCACTGCAAGAAGCCTGGTCATCCTGTTCAGAGGTGCTACCGACTTCATCCAGAGCTACGACATGCATCTCATCGTTGTGGTGTGGTTGCTGCCACCACTCCTGCATCTGTTGGGGATTCTGCTCTTGCCACTCAGTTGGGTCAGCTTCAGTCACAGCTGCAGGCTCTTCAGACTCAAGTCCAGCAGCGGTGTTCATCTGATACCACTCCTAGTGGGTCTGCTAGTCTTGCTGTATCCTCTCCTTCCGTGTCAGGTACTAGCCTTCCATGGGTTTTGGACTCTGGAGCTTCTTTTCATATGACATAGGATAAGTCTCACCTTGCATCATGTCGACCTGTTATGGATGGTTCCTGTGTACAGACAGCTGATGGTACCTCATGTTCAGTTACTCATCAGGGCACTCTCTCTACTTCTCATTTTACTGTTCCTGATGTGTCATTTGTACCTCAGCTTTCTATGAATCTTATGTCTGTCGGCCAGCTTGCTGATATGCACTACTTTGTTGGTTTTAATGACTCTACTTGCTATGTGCAGGATCGTCAGACAGGAGTTCTTGTTGGTACTGGCCATTGCCTTAGAGATTCTCAGGGTTTTTACTTCCTTGATCGTCTGAATCTTCCTTTTTCCTCCGCTCGTGCATCTTCAGTGATTGTGTCAGCATCTGTTAGTTTTCCTCAGTGGCATCATCGGCTTGGTCATTTGTGTGGATGTCGTCTTTCTACATTAGCTCGCCAGGGTGTCCTAGGTCATGTCATTGTCGACACTAGTTATGATTGTAAGGGTTGCAAGCTTGGTAAACAGCTGCAAATCCCATATCCTACCAGTACATCTCGGTCTAGTCATCCTTCTGAGTTAGTTTATTCTGATGTTTGGGGTCTTGCTCCTTTTGCTTCCAAAGGTGGTCATATCTACTATGTAATCTTTATTGATGACTATTCTCGATATACTTGAGTTTATTTTATGAAATATCGTTCTCAACTCTTGTCCATTTACCAGTCTTTTGCTCGTATGGTTCACACTAAGTTTTCCACTCCTATTCAAACCTTTCGTTCTGATTAGGGGGGGAGTACTTGTCGCATGTTTTTCGTCAATTTCTCTCCGCTGAGGGAATCCTTTCTCAGCTTTCCTGTCCCTGGTGCCCATGCTCAGAATGGTATTGCTGAACGTAAACACCGTCATCTTATTGAGACTGCTCGTACTCTTTTATTTGCATCTCATGTTCCACGACATTTTTGGGCTGATGCGGTTTCTACGTCTGTCTATCTCATTAATATGCAACCATCTTCTTGCCTTCAGGGAAAGTGTCCTGGAGAGCTCTTGTTTTCCACTCCCCCACGGTATGACCATCTTCGGTTTTTGGTTGTACCTGTTATGTTCTGCTTCCGCCTCGTGAACGCACCAAGTTAACAGCTCAGTCTGTTGAGTGTGTTTTTCTTGGATATAGTCTTGAGCATAAAGGCTATTGTTGTTATGATCCCTCTGCTCGGCGTATGCGCATTTCTCATGATGTTTCTTTTGTTGAGGATCGTCCCTATTTTTACTCTTCTACCACTCGGTCCTCCTCTCCCGCTGAGTCTCTCTCTTTTCTTTATCTTCCACCCATTGTTTCGTCTGATACACCTTTTTATGTGGAGTCCTCTTCTCCATCCTCAGTCAGATCACCGTTTCCTCTTCACTATACTCGTCGGTCTAGGGTTCCTCCTGATACTCAGCCCTCTACTGTTTCCTCATCTGATGGCATGGCTAGAACCGATGATTCTCTTTCTGATGATCCTCCACTGGCACCGTCATCTCGTTATGAGCTTCGTGATCGTACTACTATTGCTGCTCCTGACAGATATGGTTTTCTTTCTACTGCTGTTGTGCCTGAGCCTCACACTTATCAGGAGGCTGTTGTTCATCCTGAGTGGCAATTAGTACGTGGCTGAGGAGTTGGCTGCTTTGGATCGTACTAGTATGTGGGATATTGTTCCTTTACCTGCTCATGCTGTTCCTATTACTTGCAAGTGGGTTTTTAAAGTTAAGACCAAATCTGACGGTTCTGTTGAGAGGTATAAAGCTCGACTAGTTGCTCGTGGTTTTCAACAGGCACATGGTCGTGATTATGATGAGACGTTTGCTCCTGTTGCTCATATGGTAACGGTTCGCACTCTTGTTGCTGTGGCTGTTGTTCGCTCTTGGACTATCTCTCAAATGGATATGAAGAATGCCTTTCTTCATGGTGACCTACAGGAGGAAGTTTATATGACACCACCCTAGGGTGTTGTGGTTCCTGCTGGTCATGTTTGTCGCCTTCGTCGTGCTCTTTATGGCCTCAAACAGGCTACTCGTGCTTGGTTTGAGCGGTTCAGTTCTGTTGTGTTAGCTGCTGGTTTTTCCCCGAGTAATCATAATCCTGTATTGTTTATTCATACATCTCCACGTGGTTGTACTATGCTTTTACTCTATGTTGATGACATGCTGATTACTCGAGATGACAAGGAGTATATTGCTTTTGTTAAGCAACAACTCAATGAGCAGTTTTGATGTCGGATTTGGGTCCTCTACGTTATTTTCTGGGGATTGAGTTTACTCGCACAGATCATGGCTACTATCTATCTCAGCGGCGCTATATTAAGGATTTGCGTGGTCGTTCTGGTCTCACTGACAGTCGGACCGCTGCCACTCCTATGGAGCTTCATCTTTAGCTTCGTCCTACTGATGGCACTTTGCTTGAAGACCCTTCTCGTTATCGTCATATTGTTGGGAGTATTGTCTATCTTGCAGTGACATGCCCTGATATTGCTCACTCTGTTCATGTTGCTCAGCCAGTTTGTTTCTGCTCCCACGTTTGTTCACTATGCTCACCTACTACGTGTGTTGCGCTATCTACGAGGGACTGTTGATCGTTGTCTTTTTTATTCTCGGTCAAATCAGTTTCAGCTTCATGCTTACTCTGACTCGACTTGGGCGAGTGACCCTGTTGATCGCCGATCTATCTCTGGCTATTGCATATTTCTTGGGTCTTCGCTTATTGCCTGGAAGTCTAAGAAAGCATCGCGATTTCATGGTCTAGTCTTGGTGAGCTTGAGCCTTGGCCACTACTACTTCAGAGATTGTCTGACTTCGTTGGCTCTTAGCTGATCTTGGTGTGTCATGCGATACTCCTGCATCTCTTCTGTGTGACAACACTAGTGCTATACAGATTGCTACTGATCCAATGAAGCATGAGTTGACTAAGCACATTGGTGTGGATGCATCTTTCACACGTTCTCATTGTCAACAGAAGACTATTGCTCTTCAGTATCTGCCTTCTGAGATTCAAGTCGCTGATTTCTTCACCAAGGCTCAAACCCGAGAGCAACAACGTTTCCATCTCTCCAAACTCAATGTTTCAGATCCTCCTGACCCATGTTGAGTTTGAAGGGGGGTGTTATGTATATGTGCATATGGCCCATGTTGTAATGAACCTTAGTTCATAACGGGGTAAACATCCGTCGGAGGGAGGTCGGACGGCGACGACTTGACGTAGAATGTCGCTAGGTGAAGGAGGGCACCGATTGGGGAGGAATAGATCTAGAATAGCCGATCAAGGGAACAACCACAGCTGGACTTTAGGGACTAGGAACTTGTCTATTCATCTTTGCTTTATGCCAACAATTACAATATGCCTCATTATATAGAGGGTTCTTCTAACAATTATGGATAAAATAAATCTAAATAATGACTTTCGTGACTAATAAATAACCTTCCTAACTAATAGATAACATTTACAATTAACTAATCCCTATACAAGGAAACTAATCAACTATCTAGGGAAATAGATATTCTTATTGAGGAAGGCAATCCCCTCCCAATCCTAGTGCTACAGTACCAAATACTGTTCATATGAATAGTAATTGCTGCACATAACAACTTCTCCGCACCTCGACAAGCAACTCGTCCTCGAGCTGTGGTAACGGCCATGGCTGCAACCCTTGGAAGCCCACGACAACGAAGTCCCCACGACTTCGTCATCATCATGATAGCAGAAGTCGTGGAAAGGGATCGACTGCTCTGATACCAAATGTTATGAACCTTAGTTCATAATGAGGTAAACATCCATCGGAGGGAGATCGGACGGCGACGACTTGACGTAGAACGGCGCTAGGTGAAGGAGGGCACCGATTGAGGAGGAATAGATCTAGAATAGCCGGCCAAGGGAACGACCACAGCTGGATTTTAGAGACTAAGAACTTATTCATTCATCACATGTGTAGAAGGCCCATAAGCCCATGGGCTCTAGGGTTTTCACTGTAGTATATATATATACTGTACAAGTTTCATCTAACATTGAGAGAGAGCAAACTGTAACAACATGAAATCAGCAGGACACAAATGTTTACGCTCACATGAGCTCTGAGGTGGTCCCGTGGGCGCGGACCACCCCTGTAGATTTGGCCCAAAGTGTAGTACCTCGGTATTTTGGCCCAAATTTATTAGGAAGCTGGATAGCTAGGTATGTGTATGTACATACGTGCAGCGAGATCACGCACACGATTCCATTCATTGCGTGCGGAAGAAGCAGAGCAGCCGCCGCCGCCGCCGCGACGTCGAGTCGATCGCCAGAGGCTAGCAACGCACAACCTGTATGTTGATCTTGATATCCTTTCTTCTTTGCCCAAGTTCTATCACGTTTCTCTCTCTCTGTTACTCTGTATCTCAAGTGATTAAGCCCTAAACTTCTAAAGTGCTAACAGGAGACAATCAAGTAATCAACGATCTACAGTTCAACTTCAATTCACGGCAAGTATTGCGTCTGCTACTGTGCTACGGTATGCAGAAATAATTTAGTTTCTATTTCATCTCAATTTCTAAAATTTTATTGTAGCACTGAAATAATTTAGTTTTTATTTCTCTTGCAGATTTGTTGAAAATGAAGAGGAGTGGTGATATTGCCTCTCTTTTTCAGAAATATGAATCAAAGAAGAAGGCTTCTTCTCCATCTCCTTCGGTGGCTGCAGCTGTTCCAGAAGAGGAAATTGAAGAACCAGAAGATGGATCGGATGAAGATAGAGTGATTGAAGAAAATGTGGCTCCAGCTCCAGTGCCTCCAACTCCAAGTCCACCAGTTTATGATATTAGTCGGCTTCCACTTGATCCAGGGGAAAGACAGCCCATTGCAAATTATTCTGTCAATGATTAAGATGCAGTTCGACGATCTTATATCATTAAAGGCCTATACCAACCTTATGCTCATGAATTTGAAAGTAGAAAAATTGGAAATAGGGATCGGCAATTCAATCCTATATTGTTTTATAAATATCCTTGGATTGAATATAGTATCAAGAAGGAAGCAGCATTTTGCTTTGTGTGCTACTTGTTTGCAAAGGAGAAAACTAAGAAATCTGCATTTGTTGAAGGTGGTTGGAGAAATTGGAATAGAAATGATGCACTTGATTTACATGTGGGTGGTGTAACAAGTGCTCACAATGCAGCTCAAGAAAGATACAACTTATTTATGACTCCCCATGGAGCAATTGATGATAAAATTGTGAAGGTGGATAATGAGGAGCGGCGTCTCTACAAGATCAGGTTGACTTATTCACTTAGATGTTTGAGGTTTCTTTTGCGGCAAGGGTTAGCATTAGTGGGCATGATGAAAGTGAAGAGTCTAGCAACAGAGAGAACTTCATTGAGCTTTTGAAGTGGCTTGCGACAAATAATGAAGAGGTGGACAAGTTTGTATTGAAGAATGCTCCGGTAATTGCACGTTGACTAGCGGACATACAAAAGAAATTATTCAATGTTGTGCAATGGAGACTAGAGATCAAATCATTAAGAAAATTGGTGAAGATCACTATACAATTTTAGTGATGAGTCTAGTGATGTCTCTCATAAAGAACAACTAGCCATTTGCTTGCGTTATGTTGATAAATCAGGAAGGCCGTGTGAGCGGTTTCTTGGAATTGTTCATGTAGATGATACTACTTCTTCATCACTTAAGGAAGCAATTCAATCTTTACTAGTTAGTCATGGTTTGACTATAACTCAAATCCGTGGTCAAGGCTACGATGGGGCTAGTAACATGAAAGGAGAGATTAAAGGACTGAAAACCTTGATCATGAAAGAATCACCATCGCTTATTATGTTCATTGTTTGCACATCAACTCCAATTGGTTCTTGTTCTTTGTTGCCAAAGAAAATGATGATTGTGTGGTTTTTGATCGAGTATCCCTCTTGCTAAATATTGTTGGTAGTTCTTGTAAGCGTCATGACATGTTTCGACATCACCAATATGACAATGTCATGAAAGCACTTGAGTGTGGTATACTAAAATCTGGAAGTGGGTTAAATCAAGAGATGGGGTTGCCTAGACCTGGTGAGACTCGGTGGGGATCTCATTATAAAATTGTGGTCAACATGATTGCTATGTATCCCACAATTCGCGATGTACTCATAGCTCTTGGACAAGATACTTCACAAAGGGGTGAATGGCCAAAAATACATACTATGGTTGGAGTGCTTGAGTCATTTGATTTCATTTTCGGTGCTCATTTGATGCTTGACATTCTTGGACACACAAATGAATTATGCAGTGTTTGCAAAGAAGAGACCAAGATATTCTTAATGCAATGTCACTTGTCCGTTTGGCAAAGAGTAAAATGCAACAAATGAGGTCTGAAGGGTGGGTTTCATTTCTTCAAAGGGTTACAATATTTTGCAACAAATATGGCATTCAAGTTCCTGGAATGGAACATAATTATGTGTCGTATGGAAATCAGCACGTTTTGCTCAGAACCAAACAAATGATGATCACTTCAGAAGACAAGTATATATTGAGTCATTGATAAAATTAGTCAAGAGCTTGTGATCGGTTTGATGAGGTAAATATGGAGTTGCTTACTTGTATGGCTGCTTTGAATCCAGTGATTCCTTCGCTTCTTTTGATGCAAACAAGGTACATAGACTTGCTGAATTTTACCTAATGATTTTTCAAGCTCTGACTTGCTAAGACTCGATTTGCAACTTGAAACCTTTATTGATGACATGAGAAAAGATGAAATGTTCAAAGGCCTTAGCAATCTTGGTGACCTCTCAGTAAAACTTGTTGAAACAAAGAGGATAAAGTTTATCATTGGGTCTATTTACTTATCAAATTGGTGTTGCTTCTCAGGTGGCTACCGCAAGTGTTGAAAGAATATTTTCTGCAATGACCTTTATCAAGAATAAGTTGAGAAATAAGATGGGTGATAGCCTTCTGGATGATTGTCTAGTGACTTTTATTGAGCGGGATATCTTCTTACAATTGAGTGAAGAAGAGATCATCAACACTTTCATGGCTATTAGAAAGCGCGGACCGACAAGAAGAAGAAACAGTGACATATTGTTCTTTAACTATTATGAGTACGTAAAATTTCAATTCTATGTTAAGAAAGTTATACTCGTCTATTTTATGAACTCTGTATGTCCTTTTTTTTCCTTAATTGCGTTTTGTAATTCATATATTTGTGTACCGACATGTTAAATTTATAGCGGTCAAAAAAAATTTAGACAATGGACCACCATAGCTAAAAATCCTGGCTACGCCACTGTTTCTGCTTGCTGTGTGTCAATGATAAATAATAAAGCATTAAAGCCTCACCTCAGACATGTCCAGCGACTTGTCTGTAGCCAGTGGTAGAGAGAATTCATTTGGGTGTTTCCGTTTAAATGGATCCCCTGCACCAGATGGTTCTGAAGATATGGCACTGACATTTTCCTCTGAAACTACTGACAGATCAACATTACTGGATGATGCTCCCAACCTGTAATAAATCAAGGTGAATTTCGGTCCGCTAAAAGAAAAGAAAAAATCCTAGAGCTATACTGGTACCAGCTCTCTGCCAATTCTCATCAGAAACTAGAAAATAACCAGGCAATTTGCTAACTCAAATCCAAAATAAAACCTTGAATTGCTAATGTTCCTGGCCTGTTACAACTGGAGCTGGAAGTTCAAATTTGAATCAATATTTAATTTAAATTAAATAAAAAACCAAGGCCCTTTTTGGAAAAGGGTATTTGGCTTGGGTTTAGTGTAACATCCTCATCCAAATAGACCCACAAGTGATTTTCAATCCTAGTCACCGGGATTTATAGGAACTGACGCTTGTTGGAATGAACCTATCTAACACCGCTAACCTTAGCGGGCAGAATAAACCTTGTGTGCTATTCGTGTGGAGCTGTAAATAGGTTCCAGACATTCTACCATGGCTTTCAAATGGACCCAATCGAAAGGAGCTTGGAAACTTTTTTGTTTAATGATACAGCAATACCGAATTATAGAACAACTGCGTTTAATGATACAGCAATACTGAATTATACAACAACTGCGTTTCATATCAGCAGTTACACAGCTTACTTTGCTGCACCAACTTAGGACACATGCCCCTCCCATAAGTTTCCTGTTCAAATTGATACTTTGGATGGGATGTTTTGACTATGACACACTTCCCAATTGCATGGGGTTACTTGAGTAAAAAAAAATATGGCAGGGAAGGGGGTGCCGATGTTGGTTTTATGTAATTTACAACAAGGAGTTTTTCTTCTTTTTTGGAGTGCATCACCGAAATCTGAAGTGAAGTGAACAGCTGAGAACTGGAGATGATTTACTTTACCAACAGATCATGGACTTCAAGAAATGATTATGCAAATAAAAAGATTGCCACTCTGTTTGCACATTATACAGTTAAATAATTTTTAAAATCAATATGAAGGACCATTGACTTCAGTTGTTTCTTATTACAAAAGTTGCATTATACGCAGGAAGAGCTCAAACAACCACCCAATGATTATGGGGGTATTTTCATTTTACCTCATAAAAGACAAAACTTCTGGGCAACCGAGCAACACATTTCAGATGAGAACGAAATGAAATGTTAACAAAACAGAAGATAACCTGACATGTTTTCCCTCAAGCAGCCTCACATCTGCAATTGTGTCATCGTCTTCACAAGTTACAAATACAACTTTCTCCTGGAAGCATATCAGCAATTGCATTCTTTCAGAATTGGCACCACCATAAGTACAAGAAAACGAGTCTGGTAAAACTAACTTGACGGGCTCTAACACCAAGATGTGACAGGTGTGGTAATTCTTGTAGAAGAATAACACCCACTATATTATCCCCAGCAGCTTTGACCTGTCAAATAAAGAGCCAAACCATTGTCAGTGATTTGTGGAGACAAGACAAACAAATCAAGCATTTGTTGTTCCAAAAGTACCTCTTCATCCCCATCAGCCTTATTTACAACTAGAACCACAGGTTCTTTAATGGACAAAGGCAATGATCCAGGAACTATTCTTTCAACCTGAATAAACAAACCATTGCCATAAATTAGGATTTTTCAACTGCAATGCAACCAGAAAAGACTGGTTCAAAAACTCCAGGCCAGGGCAGACTTCTATTTCAACTTGTTAAGGGTAGTAGTGTACTAGTATGTGTGTGTCAAGGGTATCTGTGGTATTGACGTATTGTAGTGGTAGTCTAGGGTTGTGTCCCTTGTACTCTATTTAGGGTGTGTTTGGTTGGTGGAGGTTGAATGAGATGAGATGATACAAGTAGGATGAGATCGTCCTGGATAGGATGACACAGACATGCTATTTACTTGGATGTACGAGTTGGCATACGAATGTGTTTGGTTGGTTGTATAAGATGACTTAGGATGGTACAAGATGGTGTTTGGTTGGGAGATGAGGTTGGTTCGGTAATCTCCTCTCTATACGGGTGAGATTACCTCCATGGTATTTTTCTTTTCTTTTATTTATTTATTTTTCTTTTTCCATTTTCTTTCTTCTTTTTTCCCTTTTTCCTTTTTCCTTCTTCCTTTTTGCCATTCTTCCTTACTGCTTCACCGATTGACATACATTGTTCCTCTTCTTTTCCTCTTTCTTCCACCAGATACCACCAGCCGCCGCCTCGCCTGCTGCCAACCAACCTCGCCCGCCGTCGCCGCCTCGCCTACTACCGACCAACCTCGCGCCTCGCATTCCGCCACCTCGCCCTTCGTGGTGGTGGAGCGACTTTTCGGTGGTGGACGCTAGTGCGGCACTCCCCCTTCCGGCCGTCGCCGACCACGCGGGCGACAACTTCTCCGACCTCGACGAGCTCCAGGTCGTCTACATCCAGGGTAGGCTAGTGCGTCATCTGTGTCGTCGTCGCTGGTGAGTGGGAGGTGTCCCCATCCCTTGGACATGGGCGAAGCAATGTGGGATTGCGTGGTTCCACTGATTTCGCCAAATGGGATGATACAGCTAAAAGGGGAATATTCAAGATTGTTTGGTACAATTCATCCAGGATTGTTTGGTACAATTCACCTGACCAAACGATTGGATGACCCCATATCCTGAACGGAATCATCCTGTTCAACTTGATCCTCCATCCAAACACACCCTTATATGCCCTTTGCGCTCTTGAAAAACATCAACCGAGCTGTCTTCCTCAAAAGTTAATAGGACTGAGGTCATGCCCAACTCAAGTATCTGAACTGAAATCATGCTGAAACTCATCATAGCCTGGCCTGAGAGAAATCTGTCTTGCATGGTCCAGTCCCAAGCTTATATAATTAAATGAGGCATGAAGGCTACAAGAATTTACATGAATGATTTTTATGAAATCAATAAATGCATAATTTTTTAACAGAAAACTCATAAAAAGGTGAACAGTATAATTATCCTGCTGTGGAGCATTTGGAAAGACGTAAACATGATAACTTTCCAGGATGAGTGCACTAGTGAGTCACACTAACAATGGCACAGCTTAGAGGATGTTTCAAGTAGAGGAGCAATCCGCAATGGGTGTAGTTGCCTGACATCTGTTCAGTATATATGTATGAATGGTAATTTGTATGAATCTGTCCTACTGCAACATGGTCTTAGTGGTGAACATGGTGTTATGTTACTTCACCTCAATGAACGCTTGCATTTTTGTAAAAAACAATTCTTGAAATTCTGGTGAGAACACCTCATCAACAAGGAAATACAAAACATGTGGAAGTACATTGCAAGGAGTATTTCTGTGTAGATTCATAACCTGTAACAGAGCTCCGTGGGCTACTCCAGGAACAAGAACATCCCAGCCGGACGATCCAAGTACTGCTCGAACAGCTTTCAAAAGTATAGTGCAAAGTTTGGAGACCTGAAACATAACACTAGAAAATATGTAGAAAGTTAGATTCACATTAATTACATTCATTGTTAATCTAGAAAAGCCACATCTTCCAAATTATATGCAGGAACACACTACTATAGTTCATCAGAAGGGAAAAAAAGAAGATTACCCAGCACGAATTTCAGCCTCTGTGTATGTTCTCACACTGTTCTCTGGTATTCCAAGGGCTTTCCCAAGAACCTACAGAAGCAGGTCACAAAGGATCTCAGTTTGAAAATATAGCCAAACAAAAAGTTCAAATGGGAAATTATATGGTCAAACATCACATAGAAAACATGTTAGCTCAAAGAAAATCTATTGATGTAAATAAATAGCCGAATTAGAATAGCCCTCATGGTTACATAATTTTGAAATGTATGGTAATCGGAAATTTGTTGCTTCGAATAGTTATATGGAAAAAGTCCATTTTTCAACTCTCAATTATTGCCCAAGTCCCGGAAAACAACCTATAACTCCAAAATTATCTAAAACATAACCCTCAACAAACAATACCAGGTCACACGAGCCCCTTGGCCCAATTTAGCACGGTTTTGGCCACCACATGGATGTGTGGTGGCAAGTTTTGCTGACGTCGATGGCATCTAGCAAATAAATAAATAGTAATGATGGGACTGTTAGAGATATATATGTATAGTTTGTAATTCCCCATAGTTATAAGGGGTTCTTTGCATATTCACCGCATGTACCTGTGTATATATACTGGCCCATTGGCCTCATATTGAATACAAGCGCTATTCATATCATGGTATCAGAGCAAACCTAGGGTTTCCATCGCTCCGCTTGTCGCCGCTGCCGCCGCCGTCCTCGGATCCGGCTGGTTGTCGCCTTGAGCGTCATCTTGGCGTCTCGGTGAGAGAGTCGCCGGCGCCGCTCGTCGCTCGCCAACCGTCACCACCGCGGCGCCGTCATCCCGATCGAGTCTCGCCTCGGCGTCCCCATCGGCCTCCTCGTCGCCCGCCTCTCGCCGCCGCCGAGGAGCCGCGGCCGCGCTCTCGCGCTAGAAGCGCGCCGGAAGCCCGCGAGATCGCGAGAAGCGCGGCAGAAGCCCGCGCCAACGCCTCCGCGCTAAGCGCCGCCGGAGGCCGCCGTCGCCATCGACCGCCGGCGCCTCGCGCTAAAGCGCCGCCGGAGGAGCCGCCGTCGCCATCGAGCCGCCGACGCCTCGCGCTGAAGCGCCGCCGGAGGAGGCTGTCGCCGCTACTGCTTGCCTTGCCGCCGTGCGCCGCCGCCTAGCGCGCGCTACTCCCGGTCTTCCGCCAGGAGCTAGAACAGCGCGCGTGTGTTTTGGGCGCTGAGCCGGCGGTAAAAGAAAAAAAGAAAAAAAAAAACGTGGTTCTAACCGCGCGCGTCGGCGCCGCTGTTAGACCGTTGTTCGTCGCCGCCGCCTACCAATGGGCACCGTTTCCCTCCTCGTTGCCGGTGATCTTCGATGGTGTTAACTACCAGACTTTGTGTCTCTCATGCGTATCCACATGCGTGGTCTTCGTCTCTGGGCGCCCTCTGCAGCGATGTTACATCGCCCGCCTTGCCTACACCTCCGACGGAACCTCGCTGTTGCGCTGCCAACAAATGCATGACAAAGCTGCTGCTGAGACCGCTCGCCTTCCGAGTCTTAATCTTATAGACCACTTACACGTGATGGGGCGAGTGAGATGGAAAAGGAACAAGATCCCAAGTACCGATGCGGCTCGAGGCGACAATCTCCTCGGCCATAGCATGTTGCCACTCGGGATGAGTAATGACATCCGATAGGAGAGCAGGCTCAAGAGTAGCCGCACGGAAAAACCAAAGCAGGCGGAGGCCGAATCGATTGGCGATCACGAGAGTGTAGCGAGAGAAGATAACCCATCGGGGAAGATGGATCATCGGAGAAGATAGAACATCGGGAGAAGATGGCTCGGTGGAAGATCCTCAATACGAGGTCGGCGAGTGTGAGACGAGTGTGGTGGGAGGAGGCGGCGACGGCGACAACGGCGGAGAGGCCACGGGAGGAATATGTGGAGACTCGATGGGGCGGGTGGAGTGCGGAGGATTTTGGTGTTTACGTAACTACAGACTCCTCTCTTGTCCGACGATGCAGTGCTATCGGTATTGCTCGAGACCTGTGAAGCATGAGCTTACCAAGCATATTGGTGTTGATGCTTCCTTCATGCGGTCTTGTGTGCATGACGGTGATTGCTCTTCGATGTTGCCTTGAGCTTGGATAGCGGATTTCTTTACGAAGGCCCGGACTCGCGCCAAAGACGGTTTCTACCTCTCCAAACTCGGTGTTGTTGATCCACCATGAGTTTGAGGGGGGGTGTTAGAGATATATATGTATAGTTTGTAATTCCCCATAGTTATAAGGGATTCTTTGCATATTCACCGCATGTACCTGTGTATATATACTGGCCCATTGGCCTCATATTGAATACAAGCGCTATTCATATCAGGGACCACTTGTCAACTCTATCCTCTCATCCTCTTCTTCCTCATCTTCTCTACGCCTGTCCCACTGCCATGGCCATCCCTTCCACCCCGATGCTGGCTCCACAAACTACCTCACTGCCAAGCTCCTACACTCCTACCGTCTCTTTCCCTGACCTTCCTGGTCTCCCCTCTCCCCTCCCGGGACTCCCCCTCCCCTTCCTGCCGTTGTGGCCATCCTCGTCCGCGGCGCCCTCCCGTTCGTCGCCACGCCCACACTACCACACCTTGGAGACATCGACACCGTCGACCATGCTTCAATCATGCTAGCGTCTACCTTGACCTCCTCCCGATCGCCACCCTTGGTAACGAAGAACATGTAGCGCAACCAGACCCACTGTTCGCTGGGGCGGATGCCGACCGAGAAGGGCATGGCGGCAGGATAGGGGATCTCGAAGCAGAGGGAGCGGAACATGCGCTCTAACCTCCGTGGCAACCTCCAAGACCTCACCACTTGTGTCCAGGGCCTTCCATGTTGGGCACCGCTGCCAGCCATTGGGACGCTACATCTATGGTGAGAAATGGAGCAAAGGACGAAGCAAGTCTCCATCTTGGGCGCCACCGCCAGCCATCGGGTTTGCCATGGGTGGGACTTGGGAGGGGGAGGATGTGGTGGTTGCCATGGACGAGAGGAGAATGATGCGGTAGTCACCATGGACGAGAGGGGGTAGGGGGAGGGAGAGAGGAAGATGGAGGGTAAGAAGAGGGGTGATGATGCAGACATGTGGCACCACGTCGGTAAAATTCGAACACGCAGGTGGCACATCAGGGCAAAACCGCTTTGGAATGGGTTGTTTGTTGTGTTTTAGACGGTTTTAATAGTTAAGGGTTGTGTTTTAGACGGTTTTAATAGTTAAGTGTTGTGTTTTAGATGGTTTGGAGTTGCTGGTTGAAATTCTGTCTCGGGTCATAGTTGAAGGTTGAAAAATAGAATTTTTCCAATTATATTAGGTCCAATTTCATATGGTGAAGCACCAAGATGCGAAGAACCTAGGGAAATATGCTAGGAGGCACCAAGATGTGAAGAACTTACGGAAATATGCTAGGTTATAATCATAGTAGATGTTTTTCCTAGGAGCCTACATTTTACACCTAAAGAGGAGAAAAGTGGAAGTTGTGTTGGAAGAGAACATTAGAGAAATGAGGGATATCGTCACTTCCTTGAAACTTAATTTGGCCCCGCTAATGGAACTATGGCAGTGTTTGGCTAGCCCCTCCATAAAATTAAGCAAGATAATTTTGCGGGCATCACCATGTTTGATAGTTTCATAAAAAGCTGCAGTGATGGTAATCTAAGTTAACCTAAATTATCCACAATAATAGATAACATTCTCATCAGGTGATCTGGCAGACCAATATGGGCACAAGTCATGCAGTTCTGAATTTCGGATTCAGTCATGCAATAGGCAGAGGGCACAGTAGTATACGTTTGACCACTTATAACTGGGCCCATCCATCTACTCTAGCTTCAGGAGAAGCACTCACCTTGACTTTCTCAGGGAATATAGAAAGAAGTACTTCAGAATACTCTTCTGTTAATCTCCTTGCTCTATCAAGTGTAGCTTTAAGTCTTAGTGCCCAAATATACTTCCCATCTACACTGCCTACATAAAACAAGAAACACTTTCAGGGTACTCCTGAGTCCTGAGTCCTGACTACAATGAGAACATATGTAGGGACAAACATTCATGATATATGTTTTAGAACAAAAGGGCACCTTCACTTTCAGATAGACCTTTTTGCTTCCAAGAAAGAAGCTCATTCCCTATAGCAACACATTCCTCTGGTTTCCAACCTGAAAAGCTGACTTGATTGATGCCAATGATAAGAGCATCAAGGGCATCATCCCATATACTTGCATTTCTAGCCACGCCCTGTGCAAGTGAAGCTGATCCACCCAAAGCTTCAAGAGCATTGATGTATCTGTTATGATACCACAGCAAAGAAAATAAACTCACTGGTATCTTCTCCAAGAGTAACCTAGCCATCTAGGTTTTTATAGCTAGATCCTTTATAACAAAAAAAAAATTGATGATAAAAACCATATTGAAGCATTTAATCAATAAAATTTCAGCATGATAACTGGCATGCCATCATATATTGCCAAAATTGCATGTGATTTGTCATAACTATGTAGCATGTCCTCCAAAAGATGATGGTTATTCTCAGTTCGCATTTCACAATTGATAAAAACACAGCCTATGGCCAAGTTGTGAAGCTATTAAGTACTTATGTTCTGCAACAGAGATATATTGTGTGATACCAAGTTTTTTTTTTTTGGCATAGGTGAGTTGGATGCAGAAATCACAAGGAGGTGAGGGCATGATATCACTAACATTCCAGCATGGAAAAACCAAGATTGCTTCAAAAGACATACTTCATAGGATTTGCAATAAAGCACGAAAATTTAAATGAACAAATTTAGTTTAAACTATAGCATTACCTGCTTAACAAAACAAATGAATAATCCTCAAGACCAATCTCACAAAGGCGCCACTGCAAAACTTCACCAAGTAAATATAATTGAAAATGTATGCAGCCAATTTCAACTCAAACTTCCTCAGTTGTGTTTGACAAAATAACCTTTTGTCGCATTGCTATAGCAGTATCAGGCGCATCATTTCTAAGGCCACTTTCAAGGCCCTTCATTAGAACTGATCTTAGAGAAGATAATGATATCATGGTCTTCATCAAAACTTTAATGCTACCGTTTTTCTCCAAGTCTTTTACATCCTCCACTTGGTCCAAACTCTGAAAATACTCTATAAAAACCCACATGAGAAAGATATGAATTGGACATGACACAAGTGAGCAATGGGCTATAGCCTTATGGGTCCATCCTATTAATGAATCAGTAGACAAATAAACTTTTGTGGCAAGCAGTAATCAAAGTTAATTATTTAAACTAGATGTAGCATCATATTATGTCTTTGTTCAGCAATTGGATATAAAGTGTTAACTCCAGCCTGGTGTTCACTGATGCACTAAAGTTGTGTTAATCTGCGTACAAAACTTGGTAATATAAATTCACATTTTACAACTTTCTTCGTTCTCTATATTTAGGTAATCAAATTCAGAGCACAGAAGTGCCTTAATTATTGAAAATTTAAGTGGCACCTGGTGAAGTATTATTATGTTGTATGCCATTTTGAAATATGATGACCGCACATAGAAAAGAGAAAAAAACTCACTGATTTTAGCAGAGTTCACCTTTTTCGTTTTCACAAATGATGAGAGAACTTCTAAGCCCAACTCATTCAAAGATTCCTTGATGGATTCCAGTTGCTCAAATAGGCTGCAAAATTGCCCGATACCAAGTTACGATACCATATATTTATACAAAATTGTATTTGATTTTGACCATTAGTCTACAAAAAAATTGATGCTCACCAGCCGTGGCTACTTTTAATTTTGTTCGTAGAATTGTCTGTTTTAATTTTCAAGGTTTAAGTGCAAACGAGCAGTACATACTATACACATTTGGCAAGTAATTACTTTTAGTATGCTAGATTCTTATTTGTACATCAAAGCTGGTATTGTAAAGATAGTTTGCATTGTTAGTTTATAACCTCTACTAGCTCCATTCTATGCTACCGTGCCTTCATGTTGAAATAATGTTTATAACTTTGTTTGTATCCTGTGTAAATATATAAATTCTTAGTACCAGAAAAGAGCAAGAAATATGCTTTCTGGACAGTTTTTTTTTTTATAGTTCCATAAGGTAACACAACTCTGCTTTCTCTCTCAAGCCATTATCACATTTTTTTAGCAACCTTTTGTCTTTCTGCATTCCTGTATCAGTATTTCAGGTAATACCAGTATCTTTCAATAGGATCAATTCGTTTGAAAAGAGTGGCAATTTCATTAGGTTCTTTCAGCAAATTGAGAACTCAAAATTCTGAAAGTATAAAATATGGGCAAATTAAGAATTAGACAACCTGCCAGCATTAAAAAAATCTTTTAGTTCGCTATAAAATATCTTGAATTGTTCGACAAAAGCTTCGCTGTATTCTCCAGGAGTCTTAGTAATCCTAGCAAGCATGGCTTCTGTAGCAATAAGATCCTCAGGGCCAGCATTACGGTGAAGCTTGTTTTGTATAGTATGCTTGATTTCTTGCTGTTGACAGTAGAAGATCAACTGAGTAGCAAATAAAACAGTGGGGAATTATTCCAAACTGTTGAAAGGGATCACCACCTTGAGATCATGTGGGATGTCATTCCGATGAGCAATATCACGAATTCGTGTGAGAGGGACAGAAGCAGTAAACTCTGACTTAAATGAAGGTAAACAAGGATGAATCTTGCGAATCACAAGCGCATCCTGCATGAATATTGGAAATATGTCAATAGTCTATTACGAAGAATAATAATTGATATTCACGAGTCTTTCAAAAACATTAGATCCTGCAGATTTAACTAACCTTAAACATTAGACTATAATTGGACCGTGCATTGCTACGGGAATTTTTCTCTTTCTTAATTTATTATTATCATTTGTTGACGAAATGGTTTGGATAAACTGTTGTAATCACCTACTCCTATATGGAAAAGAAATAAACACCAAATTTTAAAAACTATTTCATATTTACATAAATACTCCCTCTGATTCCAAATATATGTTGTTTTGGACATTGACACGGTCTTCAAGATAACACTTTGACCATCATTTTTTATGAAAATATGTTGTTTAAAATAAAAGTAATTATTCCTTATGAAAGTATATATCATGATGTGTTGTCAATCTAAGTAATTCTTTATATATTGATGGTCAAACCTAAAAAAATATTTGACCGGTACTGATTCTAAAACAACTTACATTTGGAATCGGAGGTAGTACATAAAAAGTATTAAATATACATATATTGATTAGTAAGAATAAAGGGGATTACAATCTCTACTCTCACCATTGAATTTATAATCCTATTGTGTCATACTGTCATTCTCTTTCCTAGCCCTTGGGTAAAAAATGGCACAGATCTGTTCACTATTGCAATCACGCCTGTGCAACATAATGTCATCACTGTTTTGCTTTTTAGGATCTTGAAGCCTGCACGTGGTGTTCTAGACTACTCCAGAAACACAGAGAAGAAAGCACTGACTGAGCACTGGAGCCATCCACTAGAAAATCTGACGGTAGGACATGGGATGACATGGCAATTTCTTTTGCTTGGGTTTGCACTCAACTTTAGAGAAGAGATTAAGATTTGTTAATGGTGACACTAGCAAAACTGGACTAGTTCATCTTGGCTAAAGGCACTGTGGTGGAAATCAATAATACAAATACTTGAAGGCTGGTGCTGATGTAACAGTTACTGCAAGGAAAAGGAGCAATTAACCTGAGCTGATGTGTTTTTCTTGTAGTATATCCTTTCAAGTTCATGGAAAATTTGCCTCGATATTTCAGCATGTTTGTTAGGTCGATGGTGACCACCGTCTTCAAAGCATGATATATGACCTGTATAAATCCACTGCAATAGATAGAACAAATTAGAAGTGCTACGAATAAACGTTTAGCCAGTCTCCTTGCCTCCAGACTACAATCTTTAAGAGGAAAATTAGATTTCTAGGAGAGCAGGACAACTACTGATAAATAGGATAGTAAGGTGCAACTGGGGAAACCTTTAGATAAATTGCAGAGTATATAAGGGCCTCCAAACGACTCTGAGTATCAACAGATTCTGACAAGAGCCCACGAACAACCTCTAACTGCAAAAAAAAATCATGGCAAATTGAATTAACATATATAATAGGTAGATCATGTGACAAAATTAGAGAGATATTTTTGCTATTCGCAACTGTGCATCTTATTCAATTAGCAAAAGGGTATATATACACTTGAGTTATGGGCCACATGGGCTAGCCTAGACTATGGGCCAAGCCCTGATTAGCTATATACATACCACTGTACATAACAGATTAAAGTAGATTTGTTTTTAAATTGCAAAACTGATAGCTCGAGCAGTATGCTCAACTTTATGGTGGGAAGTTCATTCAGCATTACATAAACATCAATTGTAGCCTGGAAGCTTTCCAAAGAGCCACCATAAGTCATGGGTTGGGGGTAGCACCACCCCCAAATTGTTATATTTCCATCAGTTCCAACATGCAAACAAAAAGGTTAAAGTGTAAAAAAAACAGCAGTGACCCACATTTGGGTGTCTGCTTTTTTTTTCCTATTCACCCCCACCCACAGCCAGGGAAAATTCTACCAGCCAGTTCCCGAAATACTGGTGGGCCCCAGTATACTTTGTAACCAGCAAAAAAAAATCAGCTCAATTTGAATTTTCAATTTAAAATTTGAGAACACAAAGCCTGTGCAACCATTACGTAAATACAAGACCATGGCCACCGTAGCTCTTGCTCTACCACTCCTCTGGATGGACTCACAGCAACCACCAAATCAGTCATGTATCGACGCGGTGGGAATAAAACAACAGCAATGGCAGCGTGACCATTGGCAGGTGACAGAAGAAATGGTGCGTAATTGGCCACTTTTATATGTGATTCTGTGCAATGAGTGAACTTTAATGCCTATCCCGTGACTAATACTGATGCTTGCGCTTTCATGCCAGGTCCCTGCAACTTTTTTCTTGGATTCAAATCGTACTTCTAGATTATTTACTAAAATCACCAGCTAATTAAAGTGGTTTTCACACCTCGCAGGAAAATTATTCCTATTATACAGAAGTACTACATGTTTATATCTCTAGTTCATCAACTTAAAGCAAAGGAGCAACAGGTGAAAGAAACTCTTTCAAATTCGGAGATCATCAATCTTGTGAGGCTCAAGTGGTGAGCACCTGAGCAGGCTAATATGCGGTCAGAACCTGCTTGAGAAGCATACCAGGCCCGTAGTGCTTTGCGTGACATGGGAATGGCTAAGACACTTGAGTGCAAGGTTTTCTAGATGTACAGAATCTAATTCCACCTAGTCTCTTGTAGCTGGAAATACTGTTATAATGGCTAGACCAATAATATTTGGAAAATACTTGCTTTTAATCTCAACGAAAATCAATTTCCTGATTGTGAAATCACACAGCACAAACCATAAACATAGCCCCCTAGGCAATCACTTGCATTACATTTCCAGATAACAGCTTCACAAGAGATGCTTTCAGTTATGACAACTACTACCAAAAGGAAAACAGACGACTAGCAACATTGTTGCATCTACCAAGGTGGAGTCCTAAAAGTAGTCTATACTTTTATTGATACTTGGTTGATGTTGAATCAATCCGAAGAAAGAAACAAAACCAAACCGTGCACCTTATACACAAATTGATGAGTAGATCCACACGAGATCATGGGGATTAGATGAACGAAGCTCCTCCAATCCTTGCGCCAAAGTCAAGAAAACCTAGCTCGGTTCTCCTCTCCCTCACGGCAAAGGCATATGCGCCACAAAAACGTAACTTTTCTGTTTATTCCTCAACTTCAAACTCATTTACAATGGCGGGTCTAACCCTGAATATATAGGGGGCACCCTAGTGGCTGGCCAAGGGGAGGGGGGCTCTTCCTACTGTAACACCCTGACTCGTCACCTGAGCCCAAAATGCTACCACTACACATTATTCATTATAACTTTACGTAGCTAATTTAACAACTAGACATATTACAGCAAAAGTATAATATCTAAGAAGGATAGTTTGCATTAGTAACTACATATGATGTGGATGTACTATTCTCCCCTCCCGATACTTGTCAACTTCGTCGTTCACCTAAACACCAAAATAAACAAGGGTGAGTTCGAAGACTCAACAAGCACATAATAGGACGATAAACAGTCACGCAAACATAAACATAACCATATCCATGGTTATTGAGGCGTCGGGAAGGCGTCGCCTAGGCGTCGCCTAGGCGACAAGGCGGGAGCGCTGGCCAAGGCGTCGGCTCGCCTTGCCGTGGGCTCGTATGGCGTCCGCCTCAGAACCAAGGCGTCGGCAAGGCGTCTCCAAGGCGAGCTAGGGCGTCGGCTGCGCTCAAGGCGACGCCCTAGCAGGGGGAGGAGCGCGCGAATCAGAGGAGGAGCGCGGGAATAAGAGGCAGCCGAACCCTAAACGCGCGAAGGGGGAAAGAGGAAGACGAGCGCGCGACTCACCGTAAGCCGGAACCGCGCGGCGGCGCCTACATCTCCGCTCCGTCTCGGCGTCGCGTCCATCTCGCCGCGCGGACTCGGCGTCGCGCGCCGCCTCTCCCCATCGCCGTCGCCAAGCAAGGCAACAAGGTACGCCGTTGCCTCTCCCTTTTTGCCGATTTGCTCGCTCTCCCATCCTCTTGGCCTCCCTCCCTCCTTCTCCCGACGGCCGGCGGCGGCCGGACTTCTCCCTCCGGCCTTCTCCGCATCCGGCGTTCCGCCACGCGGGAGAAGGCCGGAGGGCGGGGTCCGGATGCGGGGATGCGGGGACGTGGAAAAGGCCGGATCTGCCGCCGGGTCGCCTCGCCATCTCCGCTCTCTCTCTCTCTCTCGCTCGTAGCGCGGCGCTATACATTTATCTCTTCTCTGCTACTGTACCGAGAGGGAGGGGAGGCCGAGATCTTTACTCTCTCGGTCTCTCCGGCTACTGTGCAGTCTCCGGCTACTGTTTAGGATTTGGGTGCTCTGCTACTGTGCAGCCGACCGGCTCTTCTACTGTTTAGCTGATTCTGCTACTACTCATATGATTCATATCTGCTTAGATTGCTACTGTGCTACTTATCTGCTATTGTGCTATTTGATTGAAGCAATTCTATGTAATGCAGGTGCAGCAGCCGAAAGAAAATGGCAAGTGCAAGTGCAAGTATTGCATCCTCCGAGGCCGTGTATGATCCAAAGACCGATCCAAAACGGAAGGCAAAGTCAAATGATCCAGGATGGAAGTATGGCTATTGGCCGGAAATTGGCAATCGAGATAAAGTGATGTGTATCCTTTGTAACACCCCAAGTTCAGGAGGGATTAAAAGGTTGAAGGAGCATCTTGCAGGTGGCTACGCAGATGTGGTAATGTGTCCCAATACTACCACAGAAATCAGAAAAGAGATGGGAGATTATTTGAAAAAAAATAAGAGGAGTAGACCAATCTTCCTAGATGATGAGGATGAAGGGGGAGATCAAGATGTGGAGATGGTAGCACATAGCATCGAGACCCAAGACTCTACTGTGAAGCCAAGTTCAGGGACAGCCGCCAAAAGAAGGCGTGCTGTCTTTTCATTCAAGGTTCTACCATCAAGCAAGGCCAAGGCAAAGGAGACCAAGTCAGTTGCTAGTATGCTTCGAAGAACACCCGAAGAAATTGTAGATCAAAGACATTCTGGGTCTTTTCAAAGCACCATGGAAGCCAACACAAGGACCAAGGATGACAGGCATTATGTGAATAAGCAATGGGCCTTGTGGTTCTATGAGTGTGGCATACCATTTAATGCCGCAAACTCAAGCCAGTTTGAGATTGCTTGTGAGGCTAGTGTGCAGTACGATTCTGGGTATAAACCTCCTAGTTTCCATGAGCTGAGGGAGCCATTGCTTCGGGATTGCGTCAAGGAGACAAGTACTTTGAGGAGGAGCACGGCGGGCGTGGAAGCAATATGGTTGCACACTTATGCCGGATGGATGGTCCGATAGGAGGGACGCCACTTGATCAACTTCATCGTCAACACCGGAGGAACTTTCTTCTTGAGTCCGTTGATGCATCAAGTGAACAACATGATGCAACTATAATAGCTAATTTGCTAGAGCAGAAAATTGAGGCCATTGGAAAAGACAAGGTTGTTCAAGTTGTCACTGATAATGGTGCTAACTACAAGGCAACGGGCAAGCTTCTAATGGAGAGAATTCCTACACTGTTTTGGAGTCCTTGTGTTGCACATTGTTTGGACCTTATGTTGGGAGACATTGCGAAGTTGAAGGAATTTAAGAAGCCTATTGCACATGCCAGGCGTGTCACCACATTCATTTATAGGCATGGGAGGCTTCTTAGTGCAATGAGGGAGAAGACAGGCGGGATGGATCTTGTGAGACCCGCAGCCACTCGGTTTGCCACAACCTTCCTTACTTTGAAGAGCATGCACAAGCACAAGGATGCTTTGAAGTGTCTATTTGTGAGTGAATCATGGACTAGGATCAAATTGTCAAAGACGAAGGCCGGCATGCATGTGATGGACATTGTGCTCTCTAAGGAGTTCGGAATTCAATTGAAGATTGCCTTAGAGCTTCACCCACTTCTTATCGTGCTTAGGGTGGTTGATGGTGATGAGAAGCCCGCAATGCCAGAGGTTGCAGCATTAATGACTCATGCAAAGGAGAAGATCAAGCTTAGCTTCTCTACCCAAAACAAACAACGTTTGCTCAAGAAGATCATTAACATTATTGAGCGACGTTGGGTGAAACAAATGGATCATCCATTGTATGGGGCTGCACTCTATTTGAATCCAGGAAAATTCTTTGCCATCCAAAAGAGTGGAGATGATGCCTATGTTGGGGAGCTAAGGAGTTGCTTCAATGATGTACTTGCAAGAATGGTACAAGATGAGAATATTCGAAACAAGATTGATGAACAAGCCATGCATTATGAGGACTTACGAGGAGATGTCTTTTCAAACAAGTTGGCAATCGTAAACTTAGAGTCAAGGAGCCCTAGTAAGTGTTGTTAATTTCGCATGTTTATTTCATTCCTAATTCCTAATATATGTGTGTATTTACCATTCTAGTTGATTGGTATGTTCATATGGTGGGCGAGCCATTGACCTACAAAGGTTTGCTAAGCGTATTGTTAGTCTTTGTGCTTCATCATCCTGCTAGAGCGAAATTGGAGTACCTTTGAATTTGTGAGTCAATTTGTAGCTTCTTTGTGTCTATTTTCATCTACTCAATTTGTAGCTTTTATGTGCTTATTAATTTCAGCAAGTTATTTATTCATTTTATTTGCTTTGCTTGCCATTTTGTGCTTTTGTAGATGCATACAAAGAAAAAGAACCGGTTACTACACAAGAGATTGAATGATTTGGTTTTTGTTGCATACAACCGGAAGATGAAAACAAGGTTTCAAAGGAGGCAAGAAAAAGCGGACAAAAACTATGACCCTTTGGTCATTGAGGATTTTGATTGGGACAATGAATGGACCGACTCATTGGTTGTACCACCTCAAGGTGGTCGTGAGTGTGACCTTACATGGGATGATGTTGATGAAGCCATTGGTGCATCACGCTCGCTTCGAGGTCGTAATCTTCCAAGGCAAACTAATAGGTATACTCCTGGTGAGCCTACGGCCTTCCAAAGGCGTCCAAGATCTACAACAATGGTAGTTGAAGAAGATGGCTTAGATGAGCAAGAGCAAGACTCGGATTCGGTCAATGAAGAAGATGAGGAAGAAGATCCACATGATGATGCGGATGTGAGCGATTGTGACGAAGCTCCCAATGCTACCGAAGATGGTGGAGAAAACTTGGATTCTACTAACAATCCCAATGAGTTCGACGATGGATATTGAGAGATGAGAGAGTTGAACTATACTACTTTTGTGTTGTGGACTACTATTATACTATTAGACTACTATAAGTTTGTGGACTTATCACCTATGTTATTTGTGTGGGCTTATATTGCTTATGTCGTGCTTGTTAATTTGTTATGTTGCTCATATTTAATTCTCATATTTACTTATCATTTATGTTATTTGTGTGGACTTATCACCTATGTACATTGTTGCTTGGGAGAAGAGAAGAGAGGAGAGATTGTCAACAAGGTATGTCACTCGATCCGTTTTTAATCAATTAATTGGAATACAATTTGTATTGTATCTATTACATTTATAACAATCTATATATTGAAACTTACAAGGAGGATGGATG
The DNA here is from genome assembly GCA_036346255.1 of Ampelocalamus luodianensis. Taxonomy (NCBI): domain Eukaryota; kingdom Viridiplantae; phylum Streptophyta; class Magnoliopsida; order Poales; family Poaceae; genus Ampelocalamus; species Ampelocalamus luodianensis. The sequence continues at coordinate 113,391 of JAYEVH010000480.1, forward strand.
CTACATGGGAGAAAAGCAATTGGAAAGGGGGATGGGTGCTACATGAGCTCAAGAATTAGCAACAATAAGGTACATGTGCTGCTAAAATATTCAATTTATTATTTGCCTTAGCGCCTTAGGACGAGAGTAAGCGTCGCCGCCTACGCCTTCACGCGCAAAAGGTGTGAGGGGGGTGGGTCGCCTCGCCTCGCCTCGCCATACCGCCTTAATAACCATGGCTGAGACATTTTCCCCTTTTTTTCTTCTCTTCTCCCTTTTCCCCCTCTTCTCTCCATCCTACCTACTTGGTTCGGCCGAAGCCTTCAACCAGACTCAACACATAGCAGCAAGACATGTTCACATATGGACGTCACTGATCCTACGTGCATAACGACACAAATAAGCCCTCTCACTGGGCACTAATATGCTGGCCCGATGCCCAAAATATTAATGCGTTAGGGTTCGCGTCGTCAACCGGGTGCATAAGAATTTATTCGCATGCCCCTAATTTTTTTCCTCATTTTCCCCTTTTTTTCCTTTCCTCCTCTCTTTTTCCCCCCTCTTCTCTCTCCATCCTACCTACTTGGTTCGGCCGAAGCCTTCTCTGGCTTCTCCTCCCTCATTTCTTTTCCTCATCCCTCACCCTCCCCACTTCTTGGATCTTGCTTGGAGCCGGAAGAAGCCCACTCCTCCAGCTCCTCTGCCCCTACTCCGGTGCCACGCCACCCACCAAAGCCGCTCCCACCAGCCGCCTCGCCGGAGTCGCCTCCCGTGCGTGCTTGCCGCGCCAGCTGCGCCCTCGCCGGCCTCCGGCCATGGTGGTGGCCCGCCGCCGCTAACGCCGCCTCCTGCTCAAACCGCACCCTCAGGCGCCGCTCCCACGCCCTCCGGCTCCTCTCCCACACCCGCGCCTCTCCTTCCCGGCCATGGCTACGCCTAGCTCGACCTCCGGCCGCCATGCGCCTCCCCTCGGTACCGTTGCCTCCTACGGGCTCTACCAGGGAAGAACTACTCTCACCCCTTTTTTCCTTACGCAAGAAGGCATGGGATATAAATGGAAGGAATGGGGAGACATACTTGGTGTGTTGGCCTAGGTGTGGGCAGTGGCGACGATGATGTGCTTCCTGGCGCGCCCTCGGTTCCTCTTCTCCTTCTCTGCTTTGGCTTGACTGCCTTCGATGGCTTCTGGTTTTTCTCTGGTGGGTTATGTCTTTGGTGGATGCTAGCTTATGGAGAGAGGGCCAGAGAAATAGCACGGTCTTATCCCCTTCCCTTCTCTGTGGCTCCTGTTTGGCATTTCTACTATGGGGAGGTAAATTGGTAAAAGTTATTCTCAATTTTTACTTTTACTCACATTGCGTTCTACTAGCATTACACCTACTCTACTCTAATGCTGATTACGAATCCTCGTTTGATTCAGTTTTGCGAATATTCATTCGATGCGGTTTCGCGAATCCTCATTCAATGCGGATTTACTATTTCTAAATTTCAGAAATTAAACTAACCTAATGGCTGAAAATAAATGCCTAACCTATTTCCAATCCTTTTGCATTCGATTTTTGAATCGGCATTCATCTCGGACCTCAAAATTGACATTTCATGCTGATTCGAAATAACTAAACTAAACTTTTAAAGGAAGATTCAAATTGGGACAGTGCCAATCCGAATCCAATTCGGTTTCTGAGTTTGAGTTGGAATCCACTTCGGATTTGAAGTCTCCTTGATCTTTTTCTTGTCTTGGCTGAAATCCAACTCTCCATGGCTTGATCTCCCTTCTCCTCAGCCTACCTCCCACTTGGCCGATGTTGTGGACGCTTTTGTGGGCAAAACTTATCAACGACGCCATCGATCCACTGTTTCTCATGCAACATTTGTTTATCATGCAGCGCCAGAATTTGATTCGGAGACCGCAACGGTGAGTTGAGTCTGTGTCGGCGACAATTGACGAGTTACAATACACATCGTGGTCGCAGATCGATTCGCGATAGTAATGTAAGAGTCCGTATTGTATGCTACATGGTATCGTATTCTATAGCTAGTTTGGGTTGGTTTGGCGTTGTAACTCCAAATATAGATACATTATAATTAGTAATCTTTGTTAGGTGAGTTCCTATATATAAAGGGTCTTTGTTTTGGTTGAGAAGGTAATAAAGAATTGATTCCGAAATCTCATCGCTCGAGCCTCTGCTCGTCAGAACCAACCTATTGATATGAGGCGAATTGATCTATCTTCGCTTAACCGACTCCAAACCATAACATCTTTGGTATCGAGCCTTTCTTCCGCCGCTTTGGCATGGACGATCACGTGAAGAATCAATTGGATACTATGCTTCTTATCTTCGCAAGACCTCACGCATCGAAGGAAGCTATGGACGACAAAATTGCAAAGCACTAGAGGCTTCTCGCCGAGACATCTCCGGCGCAAGAAAAAGAACCGGTCACGCTCGACCGAAGGACGACGACGAGGATTGCACTTTTGGAAGCCGCGGCGCACCACGATTCCATAAGTTGTTGTTCCCGACTTACGATGGGAAAGAAGATCTGTTAGCGTGGCTAAATTGTTGCGAGCAATTTTTCCAAGGCCAACGAACAATGGAGGAAGAGAAAGTGTGGTTAGCCTCGTACCATATGACAGGAGTCGCACAACAATGGTATAATCGACTCGAGAGAAATCAAGGCGTTCCTTCTTGGCCACGCTTTGTAGACCATGTGAATCTCCGTTTTGGATCACCAATTCGGAGCAAGGCCTTGGGCGAGCTCATTCAACTTCGGCGCACGGGCACAATCGAGGATTATCAAGAACGGTTCTTGGCCCTTTTGTGTCGTTGCGATGACATGACAGAGAAACAACAGGTACAAATTTTCACTAACCGATTGCGCAATCCCTTGCGTACCGATGTTGAATTGCAGAACCCTACCACCCTAGAGACAGCCATGAGTTTGGCACGCGCATATGAGAAGCGTCTTGAGCTTGACGACGATGATGATTTCCTTCCGGTGTCCAAACCGACAGGATCTAGTAAATCAGCTAGCACCAGCCGTGGTTCCCTTTTGGGCTTCAGTTCGGCGCCCATGGCCCCCAAAGGGTCGTCGCTCAGTACAGGGACGATTGCAGCAGCTCCAGCACCACTGGGTAGCAAGACACCAAACTCCAAGTTCCGACGCCTGACAACCGACGAGATGGCGGAACGACGACGAAGGGATTATGCTTCAATTGTCCTGAAAAATTTTCAAGAGATCACGCTAGCAAGTGTTCCATGAAAGGTATTTATTTGCTAGAACTTGCTGATGGGGACGCTAGTACTGATTCATCAGAAGAAGATGTGGAGATATCCTTGCATGCACTTACGAGAATACGCATGAGCAACACAATGCAATTACCAGTAGCTATCAATGGGGAGCAAATGCATGCATTAGTCGATTCAAGGTCTACACACAATTTTATTGCTGCAGAAACCACACGTCGGCTGGGTCTCACACCAGCTAGCGGCAACACCATCAAGGTCGTCGTTGCTAACGGAGACAAGGTGGCCAGTTCTGGAATTTTTCATGGGGTGCACCTTCGTATTGATCAGGAAGATTTCTTTCTCGATTGCTATGTTATCCCTCTTCCCGGATTTGATATCGTCCTCGGCGTCCAATGGTTGCGGACATTGGGGCCTATTATGTGGGATTTCGAGCAACTTACCATGTCTTTTTGGCGGCATGATCATAAAGTGATTTGGCGCGGTTTGCAATTCCCGACACGACATGCTCAAGTTGCAGCATTAACAGATGAGACCTTGATGACTACACTTCTGGCTGAGTTCGTGGATATTTTTGAAGAGCCCCACGGCTTGCCACCCTAGCGTCATTGCGACCACCACATACATCTTTTACCCGGCACAGCTCCCGTGGCAATTCGCCCCTATCGCTACCCTCAATTGTTGAAAGATGAAATTGAGAGTCAATGTGAGACGATGCTGAAACAAGGTATCATCAGGGATAGCACATCCGCATTTTCGTCGCCAGTGTTATTGGTTCGTAAGAAGGACAACTCATGGTGCTTTTGTGTTGACTATCGACAACTCAATGACAAAACGGTGAAAGACAAATTTCCTATCCCAGTGATCGACGAACTCCTCGATGAGCTTAAGGGCACCCGTTTCTTCACCAAACTTGACTTGCGGAGTGGGTATCACCAAGTGCGCATGCATGACACCGACATTGAGAAGACAGCGTTTCGCACTCATTATGGCCACTATGAGTTCCTTGTCATGCCCTTTGGCTTAACCAACGCTCCTGCTACATTTCAAGTCTTGATGAATGATGTTCTTAAACCATATATTCCTCGATTTGTGCTAGTTTTTTTTTTTATGATGTTTTGGTTTACAGTGCCTCTTGGGCTGAACATCTACAACACGTCCGTGCGGTCTTTCAATTGATGTGCCACAAATCAGTTAGCCCTCAAACAGTCTAAGTGTTCCTTTGGGGCTAACTCGATTGCATACTTGGGTCATGTTATTTCAGGCCACGGAGTTTCCATGGATGTCAGTAAAGTCGAAGCTGTTTCTACATGGCCTACGCCTACTACAGTCGCGCTGTAGGGTTCCTCGGCCTTACAGGATATTATCGCAAATTCATTCAATCCTACGACGAGGTAGCAGCTCCTTTGACAAGATTACTTAAAAAGGAAGCCTTTGCATGGACCACGCAAGCGGAAACAGCTTTTCTAGCTCTCAAGGCAGCTCTCGTCTGCGGACCGATTCTACAACTTCCAGATTTCGCCAAGTCTTTTTTAGTCGATTATATGCCTCTGCATAGGATTTGGTCTTTGTCTTACATCAAGGTCGGGACCAACCATGCGTTCTTCACGAGCGGTGGCTCCTCATCACCTCAAATTGGCGACCTATGAGCATGAATTGATTGGTCCGTTAAAGCGATGACGACATTGGCGCATCAGATTTGTGGGGACGCACATTCACGGTACGTACGGACCACTATAGCTTGAAGTATCTTCTTGATCAGCGACTTTCTACGATTCCACAACATACATGGGTTAGTAAATTATTCGGCTATGATTTTGCGGTTGAATTCGGTATGCCGTCAAAACGCGATGAGTCGATGCTCGCCACGGCGCCATGAACCGCTTCGGCCATCGCGATCCGTTCGACGGTGCATTGTTAGCAATTTCATCACCAACGTTCGCTTTCTTTGATGACTTACGTACTGAAATGTCCAGTAATGCCTCCTTCCAATCACTTCGTGAGCAAGTACTAGCAGGAACAGCACAGCCAGCTTGGTCATTAGTGGATGGGTTGTTGCTACATGAGGGACGTGTGTTTATTCCCACCGACTCCTCCTTATGGAGTCAGCTGCTTGCCGAAGTTCATGGCAGTGGGCATGAAGGGGTTCAGAAAACTCTTCATCGTTTACGCTCCACCTTTTATAATCCTCAAGCCAATCGCAAGGTACGTGAATTTGCTAAAGGATGTGCCGTGTGTCAGCGTAATAAGACAGAACATCTCCATCCTATTTGGTCTTTTCTGACCTTTAGCCGTTCCCAATTCTATTTGGCAAGATATTTCGATGGATTTTGTGGAAGGTCTTCCTAAAGTAGGTGGTCGGTCTGTTATTCTCTCAGTGGTTGATCGCTTTTCGAAGTATGCACATTTCATTGCTTTGGGTCATCCCTACACTGCTAGTTTTGTGGCCAGGGCATTCTTTGATGAGATTGTTCGCTTACATGGTATTCCATCCTCTATTGTTAGTGATCGTGATCTGGTCTTCACTAACCATTTTTGGACTGAACTTTTTCGTCTTGCTGGTGTTAAATTGCAATTAAGTTCGGCTTTTCATCCTCAAAGTGATGGTCAGACAAAAGTGGTCAACCGCATTATTGTTATGTACCTTCGTTGTCTTTCGTGTGATCGACCCAATCAATGGATCCAATGGCTTCCGTCGGCAGAATATTGTTACAATTCGTCATTTCAGACCGCTTTGAAAACTACTCCTTTCCAGGTGGTTTATGGTCGCGATCCTCCTACTCTTTTGTCTTATGAGCCCGGAACCGCCCGCGTGGCCGCTGTGGATAAACAGCTTCGTGATCGTGATGAGTTCTTGGATGAAATTCGGGAACGTTTATTGCAAGCGCAAGATTATATGAAACAACATGACAAATTGCGGCGTGATGTGACTTATGAGGTTGGTGATTGGGTTTGGCTTCGCCTTCACCATCGCACTGCTTCGGCTATCAAAGAAGGGTCTTCTAAATTATCTCCACGTTATTATGGGCCTTTTAAGGTGATGGACAAGATTGGGTTGGTTGCTTATCGTCTTCAGCTTCCTGCTCGAGCTCGTATTCATGATGTTTTTCATGTTGCATTGCTTAAGAAGTTCGAGGGCACACCTCCTAATGATATTGTGAGTCTTCCTGATTTTCTTCATGGTCGTGTGATTCCAACCCCGGACAGCATTGTGCGTGCACGTCTTAATCGTGGCAATTGGGAATTATTGGTACAATGGACGGGCTGTGCTGCGGCCGATGCTACTTGGGTGACATTGACGTCATTTAAGGATCGTTATCCTACATTTCAGCTCGCGGACGAGCTGTTTCGCAATGAGGGTGGAAGTGTTGTGGACGCTTTTGTGGGCAAAACTTATCAACGACGCTATCGATCCACTGTTTCTCATGCAGCATCCGTTTCTCATGCAGCGCCAGAAGTTGATTCGGAGACCGCAACGGTGAGTTGAGTCTGTGTCGGCGACAATTGACGAGTTACAATACACATCGTGGCTGCAGTCCAGTTCAGCGATAGTAACAGAAGAGTCTGTATTGTATTCTACATGGTATCGTATTCTATAGCTAGTTTGGGTTGGTTGGGCAGTGTAACTCCAAATATAGATACATTATAATTAGTAATCTTTGTTAGGTGAGTTCCCTATATATAAAGGGGTGCTGTTTTGGTTGAGAAGGTAATAAAGAATTGATTCCAGAAATCTCATCAGTTCAGAGCCTCTGTTCGTCAGGAACCAATCCTGTTGACGTGAGGGCGAATTGATCTATCTTCATTTAACCGACTCCAAGAAGCTCCTTCTTGTCTTCTCTCTTCTTTTTGCAAAGCAATGTGAATGGAAGACTTAGTACAAGATTGCACCTTAGAATCACTTACCAAAGTGGTAGATGCTCCTAGGGCCTCATCATTTATCCATGAATATTTTTAAAAAAATTGGTGTTGAACCATATGGAATTCTATTGCTACTACTAACTAGGTCAAGAAAAGGAATAAAGTTGATTTACCTTCCGCCACCAGTTCCTAGACGCTTTATCACCCTCCACCAATTTCAGTGCAATTCCATCAAGGCCAGTTGTGTCCCATATCCTATTAGTCTCCTTATTCCGGTGCTCATTTGACCTCATGAAAACAGTTTGGTTACCTTGCCATTGGCCACCAATTTTGCTCGACTCAGCTTCTAATGCTAGATCACCATCCCCAGCCACTAAAATATCACCAACCTCTTCTGGTGCAATATTTTCAGATACTGTTCCATCTTCGTTGATCTCCTTTTCAGCTTCTTCGACCAACTCAACCTTTAGTGTTCCTGAAAGATCTAAAGGCTCCTTTGTCCTATTCCAGTGGCATACTATATCAAATGTACCGTCTTTTGGCAGCTCAACAACACGGTTATTACCCTCCTCCCATATTTTCTCTTTTCCTCCCTTCAAAAATATCACAAACTTGAACTCTACAAGTGTTTTTCCAGGGAGTTCGAGCTGGCAGATCCAACCATCTGGTGTCCAATCCAGTTCAACTTGCTTCTTCCATGACCCAAGCTCCTTTGTTGAACCAATAATGCCAACATGCTCACCAAACTTAACCTGGTGCTCTAGACAAACCCGGAGTTGCACCAAATCCTTCTTTGAAGGATCTATTCTCTTTTCTCCTTCATTCTGTGGAATATAGAGCAAAAGATATGTCAACCGTAACCAATTAATTGTCCAAAAAATGAATGTGTGTGAACTGGAGAGCTGCAATCGTGCAAGAGAACTCTTAAAAGAACTGTTTCAATTTATCAACTTTACTTAATCCTAAATTCCTAATAAGCCCAAAAAGACAAATAAGCATTGTGGAAAGAAACAAATGTCACAGCAATAAATGAAGAGCAACCAGATTGACAGAATGGCTAAATATGGTGGGTACAAATACAATACATAAGATTCAGTAAGTAGCTAGAAGCCTGGAATCGAAATTACATCACTTTAATCGTTCACACAAAATTTTAATATAAATCAGATAGTAGCAGATTCAAATACGAAATGAATTTGAATAGACTAGCCGATTCAATCAAAATGAGTTCAGACAAGTATTCTCATATAACCATCTTGATTTTTTGTAAAGGTGTATATAGACATTTTCTATCTACAAATACAAACAAAGGTACATTATGCTTATTACAAATTTACAATTAATACTAATATAACCTCAATGACAAAACAAATATCCATACAGCAAGATTTTGTCATTTGTCCTCATGTCTTACTAAGAACATCAAATATTACAATGGAAAAAGGCCACTTTATTCCCCTAAAGTATTATGAGTGTTCACTTCGCCCCATGAATTATAAACCACCTTATTTAACACTCTAATCTGCTAATATGGATCACTTAATCCACAAGGCTGGTTTTGAAAGTGGTTTTGCTCACATGGCAACCATGTCACCCAGTTTTGCCACATTGGCACCCCACCACGTCACCGTCTCTCTCTTCACCACATCATCTTCTCCCCCCACACACCATTCTCACAAACGCACTCTCCCTCATCCCTTCATCCTCCCGCACAGCAGTGGCTGACGAGATAGCGGATTTCTCCCTTGGTGCAGTGGAGGCGGCTGTGGGGCGCGACCTCAAGTCAAATATTTTTCATACTTCAATTTTGATAAATATCTAACACTAGCTTCAACTTATAGGGCCGATAAGAAGTTGGACCTAAGAAAAATACAGGGTTGGGCTACCCATGATGCATATGCATCTTCATCACCGTCTCCCATGTGGTTTATCAAGGAGAATAGATTCAACAATAAAACATCATTTATTAACTTCATGAAATTAAGTTTCCAGGAAGTCTAAAACAAATTCCAGGAGACTAGTCGCAGAAATAATACTATATGTAAAAGGAACTATGCATTAAAAGTGTAAAACAAATTGAAGTAGACTAGTCGCAGAAATAATATTATATGTAAAGGGAATTATGCATTAGCTCATCTTTGTCGTTCAATACATTGTCTTCATGTTTACCCTTGAACTTATGTAACCAATCATCCTCCAAGCACAAGCACGAAATTCAACTTGAATCCCCTCCCCCCAAGGATGGCAGAACCATGTGCTAATTTAAACTTATACATGCTACAAAAAAAAAATGGTTTGTTTATAAATTAATATGTAATATTCCGTTTAAACTTTAGAGAATTAAATGAATTAGAAAAGAAATTAAATAGAATTATAGTTGGAATTTCAGAATTTTGGAGGGGGAATAGAACCTGGGTCTGCCGAAAGCCCATAACCTCGGCCCATGAGGTGGTCGACCGGCCTAGAAATGGAGCCAGGGGCGGCAGCAAACCCTAGCCGCCGCCACCCCCTGCCCCTGTTCGCCACCCTCTCCTTCCCCTATGCGCCACCCCTCCCGCATCGCCCCTTCTGCCGTCTCCATCTCCTGCCGGCGCTCTCCTTGCTAGAGCTCCTCCCTACCAGCGCCCTCCTCCCTGGTGTGCACCCTTGGTCGAGCTCTGCTGCCGGTGGGTAGTGGTGCAATTTGGTGCTAGCAAGGAACAACAAGAGGAAGGAGAAGGAAAGGAGAAGGAAGAAAGGAGGAAAGAGTAAGACAAGGGGTTTCGTGATCGTCGTCGTGTTCTTCAAGAGTAACGATCGGAAAGCCTTTAGATGACCCTAGATTAAATGTTGTTCAATTTGTAGATCATTTGGTTCATGGGAAGTGTAGATTTCAGTGAGCTCTAGTTCTTCGAATTTCGTTGCAGAACCTTGCAGGGCAATTAGAGGTGTTTATGTTCGGATTCAGGGTTTCAGCTAGTTAGAGAAAATGTGGAGAATTTCATTAGCTTTCCAGGAAGGCCTAGAACACTACATTTGGAGTTGTGAGCGAAAGTTATAACTTTGGGAAGGTCGCTGTCCAAAAAACAGACGTCAATGGTAGCTGTCGCGTAGATGGGTTGATTACGACTAATAAGTAGAGTAATTTAATTATTGTCATAACTTGAATAAGGTAGGAAATTTTGAGTAGATTCCAGAACTGCTATTGTTCATTACTTTTCAAGTTATATAAAAAAAGATACAAAATTGTGAAGTAGACTTTTCTGGTAGATTCCGGAGTAATCATCGGGGTTGAAAACAGGGAAGTAAATGGCGAATTCAGAGGTTCGTCATAACTAGGAAGTTGTAGATAATTTTGTGGAGTTTCTAGGAAGTATATGTTTTGCTATATTTGGAGTTCAGGTGAGAAAGTTAGAGCCATTTACTACCTGGACAGCAGGTAGTGCGTCTGGTAGAGTCAAGTTAAAGACGTTGTTTTTTCCTAGATATGCGATGGTGTACAGTTTATTGTTTGGGTATTGTGGTGGTTTTTTTTAGTATGTTTAAATTGTTTATTCAGAAAGTGTTGCCTCTAACACCTTACCACCATCCCGCTACCCGACTCCAAGCAGATAAGAGGCAAGTGCATGGTAGAACGGTGATCTATGGTTTGATTGTTGTTTTCTTTATTATTCATAATTAATATGTTATTTATTCCATTACATTGTTTAATTATACATCTTGTGAATGACTATGGTATCAATTTGGATGATGAAGTCATGAATTGTGTTTAATGGAGTATTTAATGAGATTAAATTGAATTGTTGCATCATGTGCATCATTGCATAAAAGAGAAGGTGATCATAGTGATCACATATCTACCTCGTGGTAGAGACTCCACGAGTGGAGAGGTCTCCGATCCATGAATTGGGCTTGAGGAAGAGTGAACACTTGTAACGTCCCGTTTGTCCTAGAATTCTTGCCAGATTTCAAAACTAAAAAAGAACCATTCGGTTTATTATTTTGCTCAAGCTTAACTTGGAACTTTGGAAACGTTGGAGGTTTAACTTGAACTAACTAAACTTCAACTAAGTCAAGCAGTTCCTTGTTCGCTGTTGGAGTTCTCTGGTGCTCTTTGATTTTTAGTTTCCCTTCTTTGTTTGCTTCGTGTGTGTTCCTTAGCCTAGTTCTATCCCCTTCTAGGACCTCCTCTTGGTCCGCGGTCAGGACCTCCCATAAGGTTCAGACCCCCTTCTTGTGGTCTAGACCTCCTCTGTGTCATCCCTTTTGTTTAGATCTCCTCAGGTTTAGACCTCCTTGTGTTTGGACCCCTTCCTTGTCTAGATCTTCCCCGGTTCCGACCTCTCTTTAGGTCGCAATCACCTTTGAACTATTCTAAGCTCGGGTTTGTGTTTCAAACCCCTTTGATTCTTGAAATTCGATTTTGGATTGGGTTCCCCTTTCTGGACCTCCCTCTTGTTTAACCTCCTCTCCTTCTACCTCTCTTAGGACCTCCGCTTGTTAGATCTTGACCGTCAGGATCTCCCCTTGTTAGATCTTGACCGTCAGGATCTCCCCTTGTTAGATCTTGACCGTCGGGACCTTTCCGTTAGTTCTATCCTGACTGTTAGGACTTCCTTAGGACCTCCTTGGACCTCCTTCTTTGGATCTCCTCTGATAGATCTTTTTCACTTTTGAATCTTATCCGTTGAAACTCCTCCTTGCCTGGACCTCCCCTGGGTCCAGATCTTGTGCGCGCCTTCCCTCCTTAGGACCTCCTTGGACCACCCGATCGAGATCGTGTGGCTCTGGTTCGTTGCGCTCCTTTTCTTTGTCCGTTGGACCTCCTTGTCCTTAAGACCTCCCTGTGGTCTTTTTGCAAAGATCACCCTCTTTTGTCACGACCACCCTATGTGGTCATGACCTCTGGTCTTTTTGCAAAGACCACCTTGGTAGAACAGGATCTCCTTTGCCTTCTGAGGAACTCTCTTTCAGGACCTCCTCCTCAGGACCTCCTCCTAGGACCACCCCGTCGTTGGACCTCTCCCTTGGTCACGACTTTCTCCTGTTGTTTTGACCAACCTCTTTGTTTGAGCAGCCCTGTCCCCTTTTCCCTTTCTGCACACTTGCAGCAGAAAATCTCTGAACATTTAATGTTGCTACAGCACATTAAATGTGGTCACATCTGGGGTACTTTGTTCCTCCTTTTAATGGCATGCCTTGTCTTATCCTTGTCCTGTTTATCACCTACCCTTGACACGTTGCCCTGAGCCTCAGTGCTTTCTCCGCCACCTCCAGCTATTTGTAGCTCGAGAGTGCCTCCCTTCACCACTTTCCTCCTCAATTCTAACTCCCTTGCTCTCGCCTAGCTCTCTCCCAGCTTGAAATCTGGAGTTTCACTCTCCTTTGTGTATGACCTCCCCTCTCGTCAGGACCTCCTGTTCCTCTGGTTTTAAGTTGGATTTGTCTAAGTTCTTTTGAGCCTTTTAAGTTCTTTTGCCCAAGTTTATCTTGTTTATTCGGTTCTTTACGAACGTGTAGGTCCCGAGTTCGAAGAAGAGTACTTGGATCCAGCAGCCTCTACCGAAGCCCCACCATTTCTCAACGAAGGCAAGTCGCAGCCCTTTGATCATGTTGAACCTAGCATTTTCAAAGATATATTGTTTTACCTTATCATGCATGGCTATCTTTTATAGTAAAGGTTTTAGGCAGTAGCTTTTTCCTAATTGTTATTGTGCCTCCTTGATATTTGTACAAGACATGTTGCCATGTTCCCCTTGGACACCATAGAATGGGTAGTTCTGGTTGGCATTGTTTGGTTTTGCCAACATGGTTCGTAGTTATGCTTAGCCTTGCGTTAGAACCACTGGTTTGGAGAATCTTGTTTTCTTTTAATAATCTTGACTAATGAACTATAGAAGCGTGGTGAGATGCTCTTTGTTGAGCAATCAGAGTGGGATGCCACCGTTGTGTCAATTGTGGTGTGATGCCACTTTGTTAAAGCTGGTGGTGCCAAGATCGAGTGGTCTTTTGGCGGGTTGAACCCAAAGCTGCTTTTTCCTCACTCAAGAAGTGATCGTGCGATAAAGGAGGTGCTATATACACTCGTGGGATGTGGTTGTCTTCCTTGGGTAGCTTAAAGACTTAACTTTGTGTTCTTTGATCCGGTTTTACCGTGCAACCACAAGACCATTTTATGGGGATAGTCTGGGCCAAATAATAGCGATGGAGCTTGCTTGGTTGTGGTGGAGCGTGAGCGCATCATTCCCGGCGCAAGAGGGCATGAATCGGCGGGTGTGAGGCCCGTTTGAAGCGAAATCTTAGCTGCGCACTCAAGTCGATTCAAAACTTTGTAAAGGCCTTGTCGCGCTCTCTAGACTGTTCATCTTTGGAAATGAGCAAGGGTTTCGACGAACCCACCCGCTAGAGAGGTCGTGAATTGTGGGTAAGTTGTACACCTCTACAGAGTGTAAAAATCTATTCGAATAGCCAAGTCCTTGGTCATGGACATTGCCTGGTGATTTTGCGCAAAGGGTAGCTTTTCAAAAGAGGTTTTGTGCACCCTAAGGTGGTCCAAGGTGCTCCAAAGTTAGTGCTCAGGGAGGTCTTGAGGCCTTAGGGTGGTCTTGGGAGCTCTGGAGTTGGTGCTCCAGGGTGGTCGTGGTGGTGGTTCTGGACGTGGGTGCGGCCAAGACCTCCCACGAGTGGTCTTGAGAGTGAGTTGGTGCTCACGACCTCCTTTTCAACAAAATGTACTTGTGTGTTACTCTTTTAACTTGAGCTTTGCAACCTATTTATGCTATTTACTGTCAATACTGCTTTATGCAAACTAACCCTGCAGCCCTCCATTGTCAATGTCAATGCATGAATATTAATTGCATACTTGTTCCCTGCGATTTGCTGAGTACATTCTACGTACTCGTAGCTTTAAGCCCTTTGTTTGAGCAGTGGCCGAAGATGATCCAGTTCAAGGTGGCTCAGACCTCTTTGAGAAGGAGTTCTTTGATGACCTGACCTTCTAGGGGACGTCCTCCACTCGACAGCCCGTGGGCTTGCCGGATGGCCTCACGCGCTTTTGGTGGTTCCGCTGTGCAGTTCTGTTGTCGGTTTTTGTAAGCCCTTGTTGGCAACCGTAGTAAACAACCTTGTTCATAAGGTCCTTGTCTAATATAAGTTTTACTTTACCTGTTGTTCCATTTATGGACCGTGTGATTATGATTTCACCTATGTTATTTTGTGCGAGTTAGCTTTGGTTCCTGGGACTAACTCAGCGCACAGAGCCCAGACCTCCGGGAGATCCTTAAGATCTCCTGGGAGGTCCTGAGGGACCTCCTCACTGGGTGTTCTTGGAGGACCTACTAGACCTCCGGGTGGTCCTATCGGACCTCCCTAAGAGGTCCTGGGAGTTCTTCTTAGCACATCCCGAGGTGGTTTTGACAATACTATCGTGGGTGTTCATTCATGCTATACCGGTGTAAGCGATTAAATGAGCATGTGGACATGTAGTATAGAGTTGCATCGCATTAAATGAAAAGTGGATATGATATTTGAGTATGAGCCTGAAGAGAAATAAATGGATATTGTTGATGATGATATTGATTATGGTTAATAAATTATTGTTCATTGTTTTATTATGTACTTGCTGAGTCGTGAATTCACCCTTACTTTATTGTTGTTTTAGGTGGACGTTGACGATATCTCACATGGGAGGGGATAGAGCACATGAAACACTTGGAATCACTACAATTACTTGATTCTTTTTGTCATGAGAACTCCCATTATAATGTGATGATTTTCTCTTTAGGATTTGATAAATTCGAACAATTCTAGATGTTTGGTTGAACTTGATTTATTCATACAATAGCCTCTCTATGGACAATTTATCAATTATTGATTTATCATTCGGTATTGTTACCTAGAAAATCGATACTTATGATTATTGTATTGCGTTTAATGTTTTTATTGTGACTCGTGGACGAGTTTTATTATTTAACTGCTTGGTGGAATTTATTATATAATAATGTTAAAATTAGTAGTTAGTGTAGTTTAGTAGCATTCCGAGCTCGGTGTTGGGCCAGAGTGTTACATAATATTGCGTGTTTACTTGAAACTCCTCAATTGCATTGATCCTGAAAAAACTACAATAATTGAATACCCCACATAGGCATAAGCAGGAAAGTAATCACTCCACATTCATGCATAACCACAAATGAGCCCATCTCATGGTGTTTTATGTATTTTGTTTCTCAAACTATTGCTGCCTCGGTCCTACATTTATCTTATCTTTGATTGGTCCCTTAGCATCATAAATCAGCAAGGTGAGAACTCAATGTTGGGTTAGGATTAGAGAGCACTAGATGATCTTTTTATCGTTTTGCTATTATAGACTATATATGCCTGTGGCGCCATTGATAGTAGTACAAGTTTTTGGTACTAATTTCCAATCATGAGATGGTGACATAACTATATTTGCCATCATCATTGTTCAACTCGCAAGACTTCCTTATGAACAACCAAATTTCGACCACCCCATCCCCGAGAGCCTCGCGTTTCAAGGTTTCGCATGTAGCCTCGCGAAAGTGTATCAGAAAAGCAACAAGACATTACCTCTCTGCCGCCGAGGCGGCGGATCCCCGCGGCAAGAGAACCCGCGCCGGCCCGGGAGGGCCATCGCGCCTCGGCTTAAAAGCCCGCCCGCGCTCGCGACCCCGCCGGGCGACGGAGGGACGAGGCCGCGACGCAGCCTTGCGGCGTTTGCGAGCGAGGGGTCGAGCGGCCGCAGCGACGCCATCGATCCTCCTCCGCAATCCGTCGAACAGGTGGTGGTCTCTTTCGAAGGGCTCTGCCGCGTCGGTGTTAGTGTTGGAGTTTTTTCAGTCTCTTCGAGAAGGTATGGGAGAGCGGAGAGGAGGAGGTGGCCTCGGGCCGCGGCGCGGGGAGAGCGGAGTGGAGTGGAAGCAAGCAGGGGTGGTGATGGTGCCAGCGGCACGGTGGAACGAGTGGACGTGGTTTCCGCGGCCGTTTTACGGATCTCGGTTGGGCATGGACTCTCCATGGCCTCACTCCGTTTCTCCGAGTAAATTGGGCCTGGCCCAAGCCAGGCTCTGTGCCGAGCCGAGCTTCACATTTGGGCTTTTACAATTAGGCCTGGGCTTATAGGCCTATAAGACTAAAAATATGGATTGGCCCGGGCTTTAGCCCAATAAGACTGCAAATACGAATTAGGTCCAGTAGCCGCTTACTGGGGTAGGCCTAGCTATTGCAAGCCTATGATTTTACCTAGGTAGGCCTTAGAAAAAAAAAACCAAGGAGCTTAGGAAACGAAAACCGCATAGAAAAGAACGTATGAATTGGATGCCACGACTAGTAAAATACCATGGAATTGAAAACTCAGGAATTAGTCAAAAGTGGTGTTTGGATAGTCCAAAAGAAAATTGCAGAAAAAGATAAATGTTTCTTAGAGTACAGAGAAGATGGGGAAAAAAATGTTGTCATGGACTGGGCCTCATCTTCTCAATGTAGAATCAAAGATAATATCAAATCCTTAATTCCCAGCGGAAAAGGAAGAACGGCCTTAGAAACGCCCAATTCCTCTCAAGAACTTAGCTTTGCCGAAATCTTGGAAGAACAGACTGTAACATCCCAAATTCTGTATTTGTGTTTCAACTGTAAGAAAATGAGTAGAAATTAAAACTTTTTCTTACGTCATGTATTTCCTGTGTGTACTAAACAATTATTGTACAAGAGTATGGAAATACAAAGTCACAAGCCTGTTGATCCAAATCTTGATCCTCCGAAAACAATCTTGTCCAATCTTGTGATCCTTCTCGGGAAATATTTTTCCTAAGTCCTAGGGTTGATATGTGACCCCTCTGAAAAATTTCACAATTTTTAGAAATTGTTCGAATATTTTTAAGGGTCAGTCAAACTTGTTTGACCTACCGTCAAACCCTAGCTCAAAGCATTGTATAATTTCGGAGAAAATGCTCAAGATAAAAACCTCTGAAAATTTTATACAAGGTCCATCTCAATGTCAGCAAGCTACTGTCAAAATTTCATAAATTTTGGAGCTAGTTCTATCTCTTAAGACCCCTTCAAAATCTCAATTCAAATTAAAACTCAGACACAGTCCGAGTCAAACTTAGACTCAAACCTGTGTCCGACCTTCAGTCTTGGTCGCAGAGCCACTTAAGCCGTGTCGGGCTCGGTCAGGTTGGGCGCAGGTGGTCTGGGTCGTTGGATTTCAAATCCAACGATCAAGGACCTCCTTGGGTCTTTGTAGAAGACCTCCCACCCGCACGACCTCCTCAGGTTCTATTTTCAAAGACAACCCTCGAGGACCTCCCCTAGGACCTCCTTTGCACCTTTTGCAAAGACCACCCTGGGGCGACCTCCTCAGCCCTCCACGACCACCCCTAGCACTTGGGTGATCGTGGGCCGTCCATCTTGAGATCTGTGGCTCAAACCTCCCCTAAGTGTTAGGACCTCTAATACTTAGCTCAAAATCTGAGCTCTTGGATTTCAATCCAACAGCTCACAACCTCCCTGGTGGAGCTCAGCGCTGATTTAGCCGTTGAGTTCATTTGACCAGTTTTTCCCCATTTCTCTCACTGTCGGGTGGGCCAGGCATTATCAATTTTGTGCATGGCAAGAGAAGCGGTGCCTTGTCAACTCTAGGGTCGACAAGCGGCTATGTCTTTGCCAACATTAAATGTCTGCAGCCCCTTTGCTCAAAAGTCTCTCCGACAACCTACTCCCATCATTTCATGTGTACTTTGGCTCGTTGCACAGGTGACTTTGCCATTTTCCCACCAGCTATATTTGAAGCCCAAGCTTGCTATCTAAGTTTCTTTAGACACTCCTTTTCAACCCTAGCTTCTTTTTTCCGCTCTTGTGCTCAAAACCCCGAAAGCTCTTTGCCTCCATTCTTGAACTTTGGAGCTCTCCACGACCTCCGAGCTCTAGTGGTTCATTAATGCAATATTGGTGTCACTTTGTCATCTTGGTCACCTCGGTCTCCTAACTTGTTTTGTTTAAACCTTCATGAGGTTGACAAATTGGGAACTGTTTTCGGGACCGGATTGGTCGTCTTCCTCATCTCCGGCGAGCACCACCGTCACCGGAGCTCCTGCGACCATTCTTGGACCTCCTTCATTCCCAGGTTAGTACTTTAGTTTTAGAAACCTGGTTCTTTTAGACCTCGGTAGCTGTTCGTTTTGCCGTATTTTAGCCTCCTTCGGTCACCTCCGGCTAGCCACCGGTAGGGTGCGCTCTAGCCCTAATTTGTTGGCACCTTTAGGTTCTCCTCCCTATTTGGGACTCATCCAGTGTTCTTGGTTTCCGCCGACGAGGTCCACGTCGCCGCGCAAGTCGTGGAACACGCTTCGGGTTTTGTCATCAAAACCTCCGTTGCAAATCATGTTCTTGGACAACTTTAATGCTCAAATCATTGCTTATCATTTGTGCGTTAATGGTGTCTTAATCATCTTGTGGAGTCACTAACGTGTGGGCCATGGGTTTAGAATTAAAGTCAGGAAGTCTTTAAGTGCTCTGTTGGATTCATTATTTGTTAATCATTAGATGCTTTTAATTTGTCTTAGCTGCCACCTTTTGTCGTTGTCCGGAGGTCCTGCGCCTTTAAATCCACTCTAGGACCTCCTCGGGCTAATCTTAGTCGTTCACGACCTCTCCAAGTTTAGATCTAGGCCTTAGGATCCTTTCCGAAAAATCCTAAGTCTCTGGACCTCCCCTTGGTGGTGACCCTAGTCGTATAGGACCACCCCTGTTAAAATCTTAGCCGTATAAGACCACCTCTGTGTTTCCGCAAAGGACCTTCCCCGAGGTCCTCTTTGCAAAACACCTCCCTGTGGTCTTTTTTAAAAACCACCCCTAAAGACCTTCCCCGAGGTCCTCTTTGCGAAAGACCACCCCGGTCTTTTGTAAAGAAAACCTTCAAAACTACCCCGAGGTCCTCTTTGTAAAGACCACTCTCGGTCCTTGTAAAGAAGCCTCAGGACCTCCCCGCCTAGATCTAGACCGTTAGGACCTCTCGGTGAGATCCTAACCGTCTGCACCTCCTCCGTTCGAGATCTAGACCGCCCAGACCTCCCGGGAGATCCGAACCGCCCGCACCTCTCTATGTTAAACACTGCCGTGCGGGACCTCCCCGCGAAGATCATGGCCATCCATGACCTCCTCGGTGAGATCCACCATCCACGTATCTCTCGCTAACTCGCAGACCCGGGACCTCCTCGATTTCATCTTAGCCTGCTCAGGACCTCCCCACGGAGATCGTGGACCGTCTAGGACCTCCTCGCTCGGTCCGGACTGTTAGTACCTCCTCGGAGATCTTAGCCGTCTGCGGACTCTCCGCGTGAGTTGGCCTTAGGACCTCCTCATGGAGCTCGGGACCGCCAGATCCAGATCCGGCGGCCACGACCTCCCTAGCGAGGAGCTCCTCGCCGCGTGTCCGGCATCCGGTGGTCGGGCCGTTGGATTCAATATCAACGCTAAGACCTCCCTAAGCGCGATGAGGTCTTGGCGCCCAGTGCTCGTGGTGGAGTTCGCGCTTTGTGCTCGTGTAATACCCTAAATTATATTCGAAAGGATTAGTCGGAGAAATTAATTAAATCGGAGAGAGTAATTGAATCGGAGAAGGGTTCTTTTAGTAAAACACCAAATCAGGAAATGAGAGGGGTTTCCGCGTTTTGTGGGCAACTGGGCTTGGGCCTAGGCCCATGTGGGGCAAGCCGCCATAGGGAGGCGCCACCCCTCCCCAAACCCTAGCCGTCGCCCCATCTTTCCTCCCCTCCACCCCTTGTGCCACTTTCCCCACCCTCTTCCCTCCCTCCCTTGCGCAGCCCCTACCTCCCCACCTCCTTGCACCCTCCCTAATCCCCTTTGCTGCTGGCCAAGAGAAAGAAAGAGGAATCCCTTGGGTGGCCGGCCAAGAAAGGAGGAGAAAGGAGGAGAAGAAGAGAAGGGAAGAAGAGGGAGAAGAAGGGATCCAGGTGAGGCGTGGTGGTCATCATCCCGCTGTGTGCTCTCTTCGTTCGGCAAGGGTAACCCGTGGTTCTTTGCTTTAGGTCAATTTCTAGTTGTCTAATTTTCGGATGTCAGTTCGTCGATATTCTGCAGCAGTGAAGTTTGTGGTTTTTGATTAGGTTAGAGGCAGATTTGGGTCTGGGTGTCTCCTAGAAAGTTGTAGCTATCATAGTTACCTTTCATTTCCGACAAGAATCAGGTCATTTGGACTTCTGTAGCCAAAGTTACGAATTTATTAGTAATACTGCTCTGCTGGTGGATTGATAATCTGACAGATTGTCTTAACCTGACCTACGTGCATAGTTAAAGGGAGTTTAAGAGGGTCTCACCACAACGAAAAACGAAGATAATCCTCTCAGCTTTCAGGAAAACTAAAGATCACGAAATTTGGATTAATGTAGAGAAAGTTATGATAGTTTGAGTGTTGCTGTCCAGAAACCTGACGCGAAAATGGATGTTCTGTTATATGGCTTGGTAAGGTTAGTAGAGGGCCGAATCAAAGGAGCTCACCAACTAGGTTTAGAAGGGCAATCCAATTACCTTTTCAGAATGTCCAAGAAAACTCCATTTGGACTCCTGTAGAAAAGTTATGGATTTTAGAGCGCGCTGTCCGCGAGGGGACAGTTTGACAGTTAGGAGTTGGAAATTTGGGGTTTTGGCGCTAGAGAGTATAGAAAGACCGTTTTCATTCTTACCCATGTGTTGGTCCTGTACGATTGTCTTAGCGAGCTCTATAATTGTATTCAGGTGGTGGTGTTAACTCAGGGGCAGCTCCTTGGCACGCCCCGCGTTCTAGCGCTAAGGCAAGTACATTAAGGGATAGAATCGATTTTATTGAATGGCATTGTTTGTTAGGGTACATGATTAAGTGTGTGGATCATGATTGCTGAAGTGGTATGAATGGTGTTGTTTGTGTGAAGTAGCTTATGAGTTATACACTACGCATTGATGTTTGAAAGTTATGAAATCTACATATATGAACGTTGTAGTATGGTTAGTCGATTCATATGCAAGTATTCGGGTTTAGTGGAATTCTTGTTGCTTGCCATGATTGAGTTGTGTAATGTTCATTGTTGCCATGTGAAAATGATGTTGAGAGGACTCTAGTTGCGTTGGTGTTTGCATATTGTGATTACTGATTCTCTCATGATGCTATTGTTTACATGCTCAAAGTACATGTTGAATTCGTTAAATGAGAAGATGTAGATGCATTACTCAAGCATTTCGAGCATATTGAAACTTGGTCATGTTGCGACCAAGCGAAACAGATGAGGTCCCCTGTCGGCAATGACAAGCTTGAGGTCCCACATTCGTGGAATGTGGGCAATGAAAATGAGGTCCCCATCATTCGATGATGGGCAAAGGTCCCTATACATGTGGTGTATAGGCTCTTGGTCCCCTGTGCTGAGGGCACGTGCAAGGAGTATACTGGCTGACGGTTGTATACCCGCATTACCAGTAAAATGCGAAAGAGATAAAGTTGAAAAAGGTGCATTGCATCGGTTGCATTCACATGAGCATGAAGGCTATTCCTTGGTGCATTGTTTATCTTGGATCGTTGATGCTATGAATGATAACTTGCTTAGCCTTGTTGGTACTTGTTGAGTCTTTGGGCTCACTCTTGCTTTGATGTGTTTTAGGTACAACCGGCAAGACCCGCATGCATGGGAGGGAGTAGATGTTTGGATGCACGCACTACCACTCAATCTTAAGAATTATTTATGGATGTTTTGAGTTTTAGATTAACTGTAATAATGAGAATAGCAAATTTTGGTTATGTTTATGAGATTATCTGCATGCTTGAATGAACTCGATTATGAAGATATTGATAAATGCCATGTTTAATTGTTGGAACCTCAGTATAGTGACTATACAAAGAAGGTATTAAAAATTTGTAATTGGTCTTAGTTTAGTTTAGTTTAGTTTAATTTTAGTAGCATTCCGAGGCTCAATCTTTGTGGGGTGTTCTGACTGTGTGCCGTGTGATTCTTGATCAACGCCCACGACCTCCCCAGTTGAGTCGGTTTTCCAAATTAAGTCCCGTAGCTTTTATTTGCACTTTTTTAATTGTTTTAAACTTCAAAATTGCATATCTCTTTCTCTGTAGTCTGAATTTAACAAACTAAAGTTCTATAAATGCATCCATTAAAGTACTTTAGCTTAGTATAGGTTTTACAAATAGTCTTTAATCTCAAATTAATCATGCCTTAGATTTATAACTTAGAAAAATCATAACTAAATCATTTTAACTCTAAATAAGATGAGGCCACTTGTGTTAACCTTAAAATGTCAAGAGCCACCTATAATAGAAATTTACTGCACCACCTTTCTAGAAATTTTCACCAAACAATTTAATTATGTGAATAAGAATGATTGCAATTTTTCCACTAAGCAAAATTGTTTTGATCATATCTTTTGCATTGGGAGTCCAAATCAGTTGATTCTTGTTTCTAAATTTGTTATAAATCATGCTCTTACTGCTGTAAAATTTTCAGAGCATTTGGAGTATTTTGGTTTTAGAGTCTTTTTCATTTCCTTTGTTCTTATCGGTTCTTTTTCGCTCTTTCGATAGGTTCCGACGATTGTGCGATACTTGAGAGTGACCTCTCTCAAAGATATTGAGCAAAGAAGCAGCAAGCAGTTTGATCATTTCCCAATTGATCCCATTACTTTTAATGTCTAATACTTTGTTTAACTTGTATGTATGCATTGCTATTTTGTTGTTAAATTGATTAGTTAAGCCTCTAGTTGCATAATCTGTAGGTAAATAAATATCCTCTGCTACCTGAGCCTAGGTTATTTGTTGTGATTAGAGTTCGTTGGATGAGCTCTTGTCACTTAGTAGATTACGAATACATATTGCTTAGCCATGCCTAGTTATCGGTAGTATTGGGCGATCATCGACTTAGTCGATGATCTTGATCACACAAATACTTATATTATTCCATTATGTCCAATCCTTGTGTTTTATTGATTTACAAATCAAAAACGGAAAACAAAAACTATATCTTGACTTGGGCACAATGGTATGTTGGTGTGATCTGTTGGGTGTGAATGGAATAGTGGCTAAGTCCCTAAGGACCGAGTTACTTGTGCCATTGATCCAAGCAATTGTTGCGTGCTAACCATACGAGGGGATATGGAACCCTCTTGACTAAGTACTTTGGGAGGTGTTAATTATGAGCTGGTCGGTGGGTGTGTTCTTGTGTGTGTGTGTGTGTGTGGGTGGGGAGCATTAGCAATCCGGTTAGGTCGTCTAATGTGTCCTTATCCCCGTGGTTGCTCTTAATTAGCATCGTCCATTGGAAAGCGCCTTGTTAGACTTAGCGTGGCCTGCATACCAAAGGAAGTATGCTAACCGTGGCTGGTGGAAAGGCGGTCTATCGTGTGGGTACATTGGTACACCCCTGCAGGGTTAAAACTATTCGAATAGCCTCGTCCTAGGTTATGGACACGCTTGGTTATTTCCCACAAGAACTAGACTACAACCTTTTAAAAAAAAACTTAAAACTTGACATGGGTGGTATGAAGGGGTACTTCATGCTATTGTTGTGGTGACTATTGGGTTAGTCACTTCCAGGATACTGTCATCTACCTATTGTTATATTGGTCTCTCTATTATTTGAACAATAGAAATTAGTTGCAAACTTGCTTTCAAATGTATTACCTTATTGCAAAGAAAACTCGCTTTATGCTGAAAATAAGTCCAGAGCCTCATCCACTTAAATAAAGCTTGCATGTAGTTAATTATAGTTCTGTTATCTTACACGTCGCCTTATGCAGTACAAAAACAATTTTTGTACTCAGATGCTATGCTTAATTGTTTTGTTGCAGAGGAAGAAGGTGAGCTCGAAGGGCCTCACTTTTGTGAGATTTGTTGTGGCGGTGTCTGGAGCGATTAGCTTGGCGGTCCGGTTGGTTGCCTTGTGGGTAAAGGCACACCGATTGGCTTTTGTTTATCGCCATCTTATGGTCCTTTGCTTCCATTGCTTAAATTAGTTACTTATGTGTTATTTGGCCGTCGGCCTCTCTTTGTAATAACTCGCTTTATATTATGTATGTCTTCGATGTGTTGCTTTAGCTTCGCTCTATGTGTATGAATGGAATTGGTGCATAATTTTGTAACGGGGTGTGTATACTGCATTTCTGGGAAGTATACATATCTCGAGGCTTGGTTTATTTGATTTGTGCTGCTAGGACCAAGTGGGTGGTTAAGCAGTACAAACCGAATAAACCGGGGTCCTCACACAGACCCTAGATAACGATAAGACCCTTATCATGGAAGTAGCTAAAATCTAGAACACAAAAATGTATTTTAATTCATAATGTCGATTTTGAGTTACATGGATGTTTGCAATGGCTTATACAGCCCTCTTAAGACACCTAATGTGAGGACCTGGGGTATTTAACTAGTAATACTTAACCTCCATATGGTTCTAGTATCACTAATCAAATATCCTAAGCCTCGATGGGCATGTGCTTCCCAGAATTGCAGCACACATACATCTTTACAAAATCATGCATCATTTCCATACTTATTGTCAATTTTGGCATTTATTGGATTTTATTGCTTCTTATAGAATCTGGTTCATCTGAGATTTTTGAATCTATCTCGAGCAACCCGAGCTCGCAATGAGGTTTATTATTATCAAGGCAAGCATCCTCTTTGCACCATATTGATCCCAAATTTTGTACACTAGCTTTTACAAATCCAGTGATATCTGTGCATGCTATTTTTCTCAAAATACAAAAATGTGATCCGTAGTAGCTAGCTATAACCTAACATGGTGGATTACCTTAATTATAATCATACACTTAACCCTAGCTCAAGATCGTATACTATAACCTATATTTTCAGATTTAGCTTAGACATGCGCCTAGAGATTTTAGAGTTTGACAAGGGTATCTTGTCAAACATGGGAATCACAAAAGACCTCTCGTTATTTGAAACTCTTTGTCCAGGTTTGCTTATTTCAGAAATGAGTTTTATATTTAACTTGATCTCGACAAGAGGAAGCTAGTGATGGTGCTTTTGTGCACGAGATTGGGAATTGTGGTGGACTTGTCCAGTTAATTAAGGACCGAACTCGATTATTCAATTCAAGTCCCCACGCATTTCCACATGCAGTGTATGGGCGCTGCTTGGTTAAGTAAAATGTTAAGACTATTGGGTTGGAAACAGAAAGTAAGAATATGTGTATTGACCTTGTATGGCATAGATGCTTTGGTCTTATGGACCGTTGTATGCCATGTGAGCTTGTATGTCAAGATCGATGTTCTTAGAAGGGTGAGGCGTA
The DNA here is from genome assembly GCA_036346255.1 of Ampelocalamus luodianensis. NCBI lineage: Eukaryota > Viridiplantae > Streptophyta > Magnoliopsida > Poales > Poaceae > Ampelocalamus > Ampelocalamus luodianensis. Next base: position 138,775 of record JAYEVH010000480.1, read on the forward strand.
TATGTGTCCGTAGCATATACGCACCTTAATGGTGCCGATTGCATCCTAATATGGGTAGTGAGCCCATTCGCATTAAATTGTTTGGATCGGCATTCGACGCAACATGTGTGCCCTGTAAGCGTGCATGCTATCGATCGTTGTTTAAGCGAGATCGGTTCACACATGGGGTCCAACTCAATAGTGTTAGCTTGTTGAAAATACCAAATCTTAGTTTCCGGCCGGCATACCAAAGGAAGTATGTCATCATTCGGAGGCATCCAAGGCAACGGGCTAGCTAAGTCATGTGGGTAAAGATGTACACCTCGCAGGTATAAACTGTCGAATAGTCGTGTCCACGGTCATGGACGATAACTTGAATTGATGTCACCTGTATAGAAGTTTTGATTTACAAAACTGGTTTCGGTTTTTGGCTTTGCATGAGGGACTCATGCACTGTGCTGTTTACATTATGTCATTTACTTACTGTTCTAATCCAACTTTGATTTATTAAATCGTTTTATCAAAGTTTAGCAATTGTAGGTTAAGATGTATTGCTTTATGCAAATTTGAACCTTTATACCTTCCTGTTGCAACCTTATGCATATATAAATTCTACTCCTTTGATTAGGCTCTAATAACCACTTCCTTTTATTAGTTTGTGTAAGACTTGCTGAGTACCTTCCGTACTCAAGGTGCTATCACCTATTGTTGCAGGTGAGGATGGTTATCTTTATGAAGTACCCGTTAGCGCCGATCAGGGTGACGCTAACGAGTAAAGCTACTTCTTTCCTCCACGCAATTGCCTGCAGGTGGATGAGGCCATTGGTGGATGTTGCTATTTTGTTTTGCTTCCGCTGTAGACTTTTGAAGTGACCAAGTCACTTAATAATTGTAGTACTAAACCAAATGTTGTAAACTTATGTTTAATTATGTCAATGTATGACTTGTATGTATTTGATGCAATGTTGTTGAAGGATATATATATGCAATGGTCGTTGATCCTGGGAACCATTGTGAGATATATATATATATATCCGGGAATCCTGTTTATTGGAATTGTCACTTGTTAAATTTATATCTTTAGCATGATCTTTAATAAAGGGACAGTACTGTTCCTTCATTAATAATTGTGCTACAGTATGAATTTAATTAAGTACATTTCCAATATTCCGGGGCGCCCACATTAAGTGCTTAAACAATAATTAAACATTTAATGAACGTATTTATGTCCTAAACCGACAACGCTACAGTGCTTGTCCGAGTACGACACGGCAAAAATCCCGAGCGCAAGGAATGGCTCACCGCCGGCGACTCCGGCCACCGCGGCGAGAACTAAAGGTAGAAATGGGTTCGCAATAGCATTGCACACCCAACGGCAGCACTCACACCAGTTGAAATGGCCTAAAATGCTGGCGAGCCGGAGATGAGCGCCGGTGACAACTTCGGCCGAAAACAAAAACAGCTAAAAAGCTCCACAAAGTCCACAGAAGCGAGTGCCCAAGCTTCTAGGGACTAACAAGAAGCTACCTTAGCATAGGAGAGCTTCAAACATGGACGGAGGAGTCCTGACGACGGAGGAGCTCACTGGAGCTGAGGAAGAAAGCGACAGGAACACGACCTGAGCAAAAAGAAGACCACCGGGTGGTTAGGAGAGCTTCATTAGGACCCACAGAAGGTCCACAAACAAACAATTGACAAATGAAGCTACTTACTGGAGTTGGGGAAGAAGGGGATGAATTCGGCCGAAGAGGTCCAAAACTCAAAATTTGAGGATTCCTGTGAATGAAATCCAAAATTGAGTTGGGGGAAGTGATTAATGTGCTAAGGGGTGCACAAAGATATAAAAAGAAAGGGGAAGGAACCACTGGAGAACCAAGGTCACCAACAGAGCTTCACAGCCAATAATGGCGACTTGGGTGTTTTCTGTGGTTTGAGCTCAACAAGCACGGGGAAGCTAAGAGGTGCTATAAAGGAACACAAAGAGGAGCTTAAGGGTTCTTTAAAGCCAGAGAGCAACGGTTGAACAAGGACAGACTTTAATGGCGGACAAGCCTTAAAGCACTACCAAAGGTGAAGGAGGAGATGGGAGCCGGTGAAGACCACGACTTTGAGTGCGAAAACACAGACGGTGAAGAAAACAAGGGCTAAGAGTCGTTGAAGGTGACGCACGCGAGTTGACAAACCATTGTGCCTCCTCCTAAGCCCTGTTCTGTCACACGCACGCGAGGAGGAAGAAGGTGACCAGGACCTTGAGGGCCCACATGTCTGTAAAAGAAACAAAGGACTCAGGTCAAAAGGAAGCGAAGGGGTTATGTTAAATTGAGTCAGGAAATCTTGATGGTTGGATTAGAAATGGACGGCTCGGATTGAAAGTGATGTTCGCAAAGTCCGAACGTTCAAGTCAATCTAGGAGGTTAGATCAAAAATGAGCGGCTCAGATTGAATCCCACTCTCGGGTGGTCCGAACGTTCATTTGGATCTGGAGCGTTGAAAAGAAATCCAATGGTTGGAGCACGCACACCCTTTTGAGCGAGCCCAAGGTGCAGTTAGTTGGCTAGGTTCAACCAAGTGGCTTGGGTCGGTTTCAAAACGACTCAGCGCCAAAAGGGGACGCCCATAGCGGTTAGATCAAGATCTAACGGCTGAAATGAAACGCGGGACTCGGAGGTCCGAAAGTTCCAGCGAGCAAGGGCGATACGATCAAGATCCAACGGCTAAGAAAGGCTAGCGCGTTTGAAAGGGCTGAGCTAGGCGCGGAAGTGGTTGGGTTCAACCAAGACAAGGGTTTGGGCTCGAGTCTGACTCAAACCCAAACAGGACGTTGACTTAGGTTTTGAATTAGCAGCTGAAATTTTGAGAAATTTTTAAATGGAGTAACACAATTCCAAAAATTCCAAAATTTTTACAGGAGGTGCTCAACTCTAGGATTGATCTTGTATAAAATTTTTAGAGGTTTTAATGCAAAGTATTTTTCTCCAAAAATTTCTTAATGTACTGATTTAGGGTTTGATCAACAGTCAAACTGGTTTGATTGGCCTCTTAAAATATTCAAACAATTTTTACAAAAATTATAAAAAATTTCAGAGGAGTCACACAACATTCCTAGAACCAAGGAAAATATTCCAGAGGATGACCAAAAGATTATCTAGAAAAAGTTTTCAAAGGTTCAAGACTTGGGTCAAAAGAGGCTTGTGATTTTGTATTTTCTATAATTCCTTCACAAAATTCTCGTAACATTCAAACAACAACAAGATGTAAGAAAAGTTTTAATTTCTACACATTTTCTTATATTTGAAACACAAGCCAAGAATTGGGATGTTACAATGACCACCCATTGGTGCCTCACAAACCACAAACTTCCTCGCTTAACAATCCTCATGCAGTAGCGACAGCTTGTGCAACCTCCAATCAACTTCCCATAACTTTGTGTAGAAAGTTCCAAATCACATGTCGTTTGATCTGTTAGAAAGTAGACTTGATAGGCTTTCTCAATATCAATTTTGTGCACATTTGAAATCTCAAAATTGGCGCAGAAATCTTCATGAATTTTGTGTACAGAACAGTGAGCATCATACTAATTAAAACTTTATTGATCTTGTTTCTTCCTCTTGGGCTGACCTCCCTCTCCTCTCCTCTAGCCCAAATAGGTACATATGCACTGTATATCTTCATTACTTCTCAAAGGAAATGAAAACATGAAGTTTGAGCTAATGTACTTCGAATGCCCCCCAAAATGGAGGAAAGGTGATACGAGGTGCCCGATCTTCTTAACGTAGGATTAAAGATAACTCGCATGAATTGACGATTCGTAGCTGCTCATCCGCTGCCGGATGCAATGGACTTGCATCTCTACGAATTCACCCAACCATACGCTTGATGATAAATCCACAAGACCACCAAGTGGATGATATCGAACGCTCAATTCCCAGCAGAAATGTAAGAACGATCTTTGGTACAAGCAACACCTAATTCACCTCAAGAGTTGGTTGTGCAGAACAACTTGGAAGAACAAGCATGTAACGCTACTAGATGCAAATAGTAATACGAAATTATCAACAAATGTGGTCTAAGTTACATGAACACGATACAATGGCTTATATACCCTCCTAAGACATCTAAAACAAATTTGGACTCCAATACAAGCAAAAAATGAAACACAAACTTTACAAACCGTCTGTTTATTTCTGTTATGGCGACGCATACGTATGAAATATGATTTTGGCACTTCATCTATCACGTGGGCCTTGGAATAATCTTTCCAACAAGTACTTACACGTCCAAAATAGATTCTGTTTGTGAAAGTTATGGACTTTTTAATACAGTCTCGTGTTGAGTGTGATGAACCGAATCCGAATTGAATTCAATAATTCTTATTTTCAATTTCCTTGTTTGCAACGACTTGAATCCATAAGAGACATGTAAAAGTAAGCTCTTTCAACCTTTGGAAAGTCTTAGGGTAGTAGGAGATCATGCATAGGTGCCTCATAAGCCCTGTGCTCCCCTCATTTAGCGATCCTCGCGTGATACTTGTGATAACTGTGCAACATCCAATCAACTTGCCATAACTTTGTGTAGAAAGCTCCAACTCACATGATGTTTGATCTATTGGAAAGTAGACTTGATAACCTTTCCAAATATATGTGTTGTGCATGCTTGAACCTTTCGAGTCACTGTAGATATTGTCATGAACTTCACGGACAGAACTCCTTCATCTTTTGTTAGTGCGCGACATCGCTCCTTTCTTCCTTTGAATGTCTAGCATGATCCTCTCTTTCCCTTGTGGCATTGCTCCTGCCTCCCACACCTCCTCTAGGTCCAACTCCATGCACCATTAAACAAAGCCCTTGAACATCAGCTCCCTCATTATCCCCCTTAGCAACATGTGGCTCCTCTCTTTGAAATCTAAGCACAAGTAAAGAAAAACTATTAGGTAGTATCAAGTTTTCATCAATAACATTTTTAGGAACAGTTGGAAAGGAATTCACCTCAATGTTAAGCTACTTTGCACAAGCTTCACCCACTTGCTATTCAAGTTTTTTGAGAGCTCATGTTGTTCTGAGGCACTTGATGGATTGAAAACAATATATGGAACAACATAGTTAAGGATGTTCGCATCAAAATGAAGGATTACTATAGGAAATTTCAAAGACAACACAACAATCCAATGAGCTTCATAGGAGTATTCCTATAGGATTCCAATCTTTTGAAATTCCTTAAAATAATCATATGCTCCTGTAACACCCCAGCCCAATACGGAGCCCAGAATACCACTAAACTAACCTAGCTATCAATTTTAACATCAATTAACACTAAATTACAGCAAGCATATCAAAGATAAAACCCGGCCACGGGTCACACTAATACAAGGATAACAATAAAGAAATCATAGATAATTAATTCGTAGGAAGTATGCCAAAATAATAAACCAAGATCAGCGCAAAACCAAACCAATCAAGTCTATTTAATGAATAATCAACTAATACTAAGCAATAATATCCATTCCTAATTATAACTTATCACACTAATAAACTATCTCATGATCAATAGTTCTTGTAATTGAGTGAATGACGTGATTCCAAGTGTGTGCTAGCCCTTCCCATGAGCAACGTCGTCAACGATAACCTAAAAACAATAATAAAGCAAGGGTGAGTCCACGACTCAGCAAGCATAATAATAAACAATGAGTAATGCTTAATCAACAGTAAACAATATCATCATCAACATCCATTGTTTCTCTTTTCTTTATCCTTATACTCAATTATTCAATTCTCTTTCATTCTATGCATCCCTATGCTACATGTCCATATGCACTTCTTTCGCATATACCGGTATAGCGTGAGTGAACACTCGCGACAATATTCACTCTCAAACATATCCTCCTCAAGGATTGGGGACCTCCTCTACTCCTGTGGAGTTGTAATAACTATGATCACCTTCTCATATGCAATGATGTTTATGAATGCACAATTATTCATAGATTCATCATTATTAACATTATCCAACATTCTCATATCCAGCAATACAAATAAAATTATTACCATTTACATTGCTTGCAATTAAATAAAGTAAGAGCACAAACAATATAATGGTAATGAGTGGTAAAGAATACAGTCATCAATCAATGAACACTATTTACATGCACTTGCCTCTTTATCCCTGTGAAGTTGGGTGAACAGCGGCAACACACAAGAGACCATACTCCTTGGACAAACAATTTAAAACACATCTCAAAATCATAACATTATAGCACCGACACTTTATTCTAACCATCATCGCACTTTTACACCAAACCAACCCATTTAACCCAAAACTACCGAATGCACTACCTGCTGTCCTAGTAGTAAAACGACTCTAACGTATTCATCTGAACTTCAAGTTCAACCATCCAAAAAATTGTTGGTTTTTTTTTGTGGGGATTCCAAGAACTTGTTTACCGACTGAGCTACAAATATCAAAATTGAGGTATGTGGGATTCAATCAGAAGCTACGTGTTTTTTCAGCCAGCACTAAGAGCATCGACAATAGTCTATGTCACTTGTTACTAAGAGATTACCACATCAGCATTTTTTAATGTGGAGGAGAGAAGGTGAGGAGAGAAGATGAGCTTGTTTCTAGATTAAGAAACAAGCAAGTTGTTAATACCAACACATAAGAAACAACAAAATAGCTATTGGAGACTTGCTTGTTACCTAAAAACCTATTTTGTGTATAGCAATTAAAGTCTTAGATACAAGCTCAAGAAACAATCCATTGAAAGACTTGTTTTTTTTTTATTAGACTGAATACTCTCTCTCCTCTTAGTAACAAGCTAAAAAATAAACTATCATAAATGCTCTAAGCAATATCATCATTTCATTTAAAGGATGTCTACGAGGGGTGAAAACGGATAGGATATGACGGATAATGGCTCGCCATATTTGTTTTCATATTTTTTCCTCGGATACGGATACGAATAATGTCGAATATGAATCGAAACGAATACGATCATGAATATTTTTCGGAACATGAAAACCCCTTAAATTGTATACCAGAAATTAACGAAAACATATAACTAGTTTATTTGATGCAAACATTAAAAATGGCTAAGCATAATACGATACCCATGTTGGAAATCAAATATGTCCAACTAAAATTAACCAACCTATGATGTTTAAGGATACATGTCAATAGCAATTATTCAAGGTAGCATAATATCGAATAGGACTTTAACTATTCCCGAAAGCAGTTATTATATAATTAGCAATGCACGTTGATATAAAATAATATAATTTTTTATAAAATAGGTACGACATCATCAAAGGTCTACGACTTGCGTTCGTTGAAGGTTTGAGTTGCTTCGGCGGACGGGTCTAAGAATTTTTCTGAAACGCCGGAATCTATACGCGCGAAAAGAGCCAAATAAATACAATAATTCCAAATAAAATCCAAAATTTATCAAATTAGAACCAAAAGAAAGATACTGAATTTAGAAACAAGAATCGACGGAATCGGAGTTCGTATGAGGGAGAACAAACGTTCGTAAAGTTGTATGTTAGGTGGTATTCGGATATCCACCTTCATATTATCCGGATAATCCGTATTCGACGGATACCAGGCCTACCGTATTTCGCATCCGACAAAAAAAAATCCATATTCGTTTCCGGTACGAGAAAAATCCGATTCAAAACAATCTAAATCCGTTTCTGTCCAGATTAATAAGAAACTATCCCATTTATTTTCACCCTTGGCCTACGAGTACCGAGAGCTCTGACAAATCGAAGGAAAAAAAAACAATGCCAACACTGACTCGAGTGGAAAGCTCAAAGAATGGTGGTGTGACATCCTTGTAGAGTCAAGCACGTCACATAAACATTCAAGTGTGGCAGAAGACCTGTTTGATTACGACATGCACGAAACACGGACGGCTACCTTCCCAAGAAACGAAGCATTTTTTTTTTCCTGAGCAATAATCCCACCGGCTTCAAATTGATCTTGGACGGGTCATAAAGGCATTAGCATCAAACTAATAAAAGGGTAGCTAGGAATTAATCAGTCTAAAAAGGTGAATGAATACACGAAGGTTCTTTGCAGATGCAAGACAATCTGACAGTCATCAAGTCCGACAGTCTGATAAATTACACTGGATTACTACATTGTAAAAACTAAAAGGTAAAAACCATAGCATCGCAGAGACAAAACTAAATCATCTAGATAGAGTGGCAACAGGAAAGAAAATACAAATATAAGCTTGGTTAAATTCAGGCGACGCAGTTGAGGCCCAGGCAACCCATCCACAGGCTCCTCACCGCCTTCTTCTGCATGCAACGACACAACAACATAAGCATATATGCGCTAGTAACATAAAATTAAAATAAAGACGTCTTAATCAAAGTGCATTAATTTAACGGCAACCAAAACCAAAGGCATGTGCTTTAAGCCTTTAACATTCGCGCACGTCCGTCCGTACCCTTCGTCTCGGCTCGTCGGGGACAATGTCCGGCGGGGGCACCTGGTACAGGTCGGCGTCAACGGGCCGCACCACCCTGGCGGTGGCGACCTTCGCCGGCGTGTGCGCCTCGGTAGCCGCCTCACCGTCGGACGCCCTTGCTAGCGTCCGCGTCGCCTGCAGCCTCCGATTGCCGCCGCCGCACGGCTTCTCGGGCCTCCTCACCTTCTTGGGCGCCGGCTTGCGCGGGGGCGGTGAGTACCTGAACCAGACGTCACTGCAGGCCTCCGGGTCTGGCGCGTAGCACACGGCGGCCACCGCAGGCGTCGACAGCTCGTCGCTGTAGTAGTAGTGGTTCCACTCCCCGAACGCCGGCACGCGCCGCCGCCTCGCCTTCTGCATACGTTCAGAGCAGAATTAACCATTGCACGACAAGCTAGCTAGCTATCTATCTAACTAACCAACTAACTCGAGAGTACTTACTTCGCTTACCTCCATTTTTGGTTTACGCAGGGCAGACCGAATGAGAGAAGAAGAGATCAAGCCAGCCAGCGAACGAGGTGTGGTCAGTGACAGTAGTATGTAGCCTAGACTAGCTAGTGGTGTGGTGGTAGGAGATGGCCGGCCATTGGCCGGATGGATGTGCATGTATTTATAGCTGGAAAGGTGAGTGCAGTGCAGGAGCAAGAGAGCTGGAGAATGGGGATGCATGTGTCCGAGGCTGGACTTAGAGATGTAGAGCTAGAGAATGACAAGTGTGTGAGGCTGGACTACAGAGACATGCATAGAGAGATCGATCGAGTGGAAATGTAGAGATGGAGGGAGGTGGAAAAAGGAATGAGGAGGGGGCAGGAGGGAAGCGGGTCCTTTCCAGAGCTACTCTTGGGTGCAGTAGTAGCTACTGCGGCCTGCAGCTAGGCAGCCAGCCAGGTGGGGGAGGTGGGGAGACAGAGTCTGCAGAGCTAGCGTGGGGTGGATATTAATTCGAGTTTGACGTGCTCTTGTTACTATAGACTAGATGGACTTCTTCATTTCCTACTGTGTGGCACTTCATGGCCTGCCTGTGATCGAGCGTGTACTGCGTCTGCAGACTGCTTGCAGCATGGGCGGGTGCACTCGAGGGTCCCGGCTGTCGTTATGGGGACGCGGGAGCATGTGGATATGTAGCTACGTACGTACGGGTGCATGTCGTATTCTAAATTCCTGATTTGTGCATGCATGATTAGAGAATGACGCAGGAGTTATCAGTTGATCAAATGTTACGCCCATTGGTTAACTAATTATGACGTTTTTTAATTCCTTTTTTGAATACCACCCAAACTGCCCGTGGCGCTATCTAGAGAAAGTATGAAAGCGACGTATGCTCCGTCGTGCCCGGCAGCGGCTTGAAAACACACTGGTAGCTACATTGGAGGGAACTCAAAGAAATAAATTATAAGGGTGAAATTGACTTCTCTACACCAGAATAGGACTTTGGAAGGCGACTATGCGCCTTCATAGCACCGCACCACGTGAAGATACCCAGGCCCCAACATTCGCATGTGTGAACCATACGGCAAATTGACGTCCAAGGTCCACCGTGTGTGTCAGGAGCGGCACACTTGGAAGGGAAATCCAATATTGTTGATCATCGATTACCTTTAACCTAAAAGAGTATGTCCTGCATAGTTCACTTTCCTGGCTTTGGTGGGATGCATTTTTAACAAAGAGAAAAATTGGATTGATATGTCTATTCTATATATATCGAGCTCAAAATTGCGTAAAAACGGCATGATTTTTAAAAAACAGAAAACATACTAGTGATGGATATGCCTCGTGGCTCAGTCAAAATTTATGGACTAAGTCAATCAAGGAAGCCAGAATGAAAAAAAAGAACTGCATTATCAAAAAGAAAGAATTTGATTGGGTTTTTATTTTCGTTTTATTTTCGTTCTGTGCCATTTTTGTTCAGAACAAGAGTTCTATCTCATTTGAGGGACCGGCAAAACATACAAGTGATCATGACCTAAAAAAAGATAGAAATTTAAAAAAATACAGAAAAGGAGATTATTTTGGTTCAAATTCCATCCGTTCTACGATTGTCGCACCAGTTCATGCATGACGCTATGTATATTGGTTGCATCTAATTATTTTATCGTGTTGTATGCAAATATTGCAACGCAATGTCTGTGCGTTAAAAAAAATTATAGACATGTAAATATCTTTTTTTGTGAGAATTTGACATGTATATATAAAATAACTATAACACCCTCTTAGGCTCCCATGAATTGGCTGTGGAATCATACACTGTGTACTCTGTCAAGCTGAAGAGACAATCCAGCACCACTTTTTTTCCTGCCAGATTAACCGAGCCTGTTGGCCAGCTTTGGGGATTCAATGGAACCATGGCCAAAACATTATCGTTTTTTTTTTTGACAGAAAACAGTAGGGGAAGCTCCTACTGCACTATGTAATATAGATTAAAATAATTACAGCAGGTAAAATATAAAAAATAAATAAAAAGCCGTTACAAGGATTCTAGCTAATTACAGATTTGCGGTTTAAGCTCATCTGTCACTATATCCGAATGCCAAATGTAGAGTGACCTCATCTATAAAAGCACGCTTCCAAGCAAAAATAGATGGATTAACATTCTCGAAGACATTTTCATTCCTTTGTTTCGAAATATGCCAAGATGCTTGAATGAAAACCTCCATGAAGAACTGCCATTTCAATGATGTCCAAATGTTCTCCAATGTATTCCAAGCTTCTGCCAACAAATTTGAGTAAATTGGCATTTAAAGAAAAGATGCATTAATGTTTCTTCGTCTTCAGTGTTGTAGATCACACATTGTAGATCATTTCCAGTATGATAGTGTCTTCTCAGAAGCATGTTTTTAGTATTCAACCGATCTTTTAACAAGAGCCAAGTAAAAAACCTTTAGCTTCATTACACATTTGTTTTGCCATATCCACTTGAAGGGAGTCGGGACCACAATTGTCTGGAACTGAAAATTATAGTACTTGCTTGAAGTATAACTGGAACCCAAATGTACGTCCAAAGATCATTGCTTTCATCCTGCAGTTGTATAGCATCAAGCTCCTCTTGCAATGAAGTATATTGAGAGTAGCAATTGGAACTATCTGCGAGGGTCTCTATCCTGGAGAAAGGCTGCAGCTGAAATATCTGGATTTGAGGCATATAAGCAAAATCGTGGATACTTCTAGCAAAAGACAGATCCATTCCGTAAGTCCTTCCATAAAAGAATTGTGTCTCCCAAACCCAATTGAGCTGCTGCAAACCCTCTGTAATCAGCGACCAACCTCATGATATCTCTCCACCAGAAAGAGCCACAATCTATAACCATATGAGGAACTTGATTAGCATATATACTTGCTCCAAATTAAATTCACCCAAGGCACATCTTGTGTGTTATAGAATTTGTTTAGATGCTTGAGTAGGAGGGCTTTATTTTGAGTTTATAGGTTAATCACTCCTAGACCACATTTGTCCTTTGGTTTACATACCATTTCCCGAGAAGCTAGAGATTTACACCTTGCCTAAAAATCATTGGATCCTCGCCAGAGACAATGCTTCCTTGCTCTATCAATATGATGCATTACTGTCTTTGGGAGCTTAAGGATGCACATATACACTACTACAAAAAACGTCATCACAGACGGTTCTAAACCGTCATCACAGACGGTTTTGTGAACCGTATGTATTTATGCGTCTGTGATAACAGGCGGTCATCACAGACGATTTTCAAACCGTCTGTGAAAATAGCTATCACAGATGGTTCTGAACAAGAACCGTCTGTGATAGTAATTATCACAGACGGTTCTTGTTCAGAACCATCTGTGATAGTTTTTCTATTGCAAAAAAAATACTGTCATTTCATACACTGCCATTTTCCAAGCCTCCCAAACATAGATTCATGGATACACATACATGGATTCCCAACTCCTAAGCCTTCCAATAAATTTCTCAAGCCATGGATACACTCATACACTCGATCATATATACAAGTACCAACAGAAGTAGAATCTGGAGGAGAATCTAACAAAAATCTGGATATGAATCTAACACAAGTACCACAAGTTCATACATACAAATCTGGATCTGAATCTAACAGAAGCTCATATACAAAAGTACCAACAGAACCTCATATACCAAAGACGTCGGCATCGGAGGAGGACTGGAGGAGGTCGGCGTCGGCGTCGGAGGAGGACTAGAGGAGGTCGGCGTCGGAGGAGGACTAGAGGAGGTCGACGTTGGTGTCGCGCGACTCTCACCGTTGGGGAGGAAGACCGCGCGGAGGTTGGGGATCGGGAGCAAGGAACGACCGAGCCTGGAGGAGAAGCGGGGTTGGGAGCTGCGGAGGACCGAGGAGCAACGACCAGCCGGAGCTTGGAGGAGGACTGCGGGAGCAAGGGAGGATCGAGCCAGAGGAGGACCAGGATCGCGGGAGTGCGAGACTATATAAGGACAACACCAAAATATTTTGCCTCCCGCGCACGCTGCTCAAAATTTTGAACCGCGTTGCGAATCACGATGGTTTCATACAAATGCCGTCAGGACGACAAATCACCGACGGTTCATATCACGAACCGTCTGTGATAAGTACCTCATCACAGACGGTTCTTAATACAAACCGTCTATGATGTATCACAGACGGTTTGTACTACTCCGGGGACTTGCGGGTCCCTGAATGTTCCAAGTCGCGTGGGCCACCCATTTTTAGATCTACGACTCAGATCTGGTGGCCGTTCGGACCACCCGAAGTGCGCAGCGCCCTGAGCCGTCCATCTCAAGATCTGGGATTGGGGTTGATCGGGGCGTCTGCGTCGCCCGAACGGCCCAATCCTCATAGACCGTTGGGTTTAGATCCAAAGGTGAGCTCCTTTGAGGATCGTGCGCACGCACTATTCCTCTAGCGCGTGGGCCGTTGGATCCTGAATCAAAGGTCCACATTCGTCCACGTCGATTTATTTCTGATAAGTTTGATTATATTTCGGTAGACCTTTATTTATCAACTGAAAATTATATTAAACTTTGAAAACTCATAACCAATTCTTTTTAAATCCTTTTTAGATGATTCCAGTGGGGGTAAATTCATGTTTGACTAAGGTTTAATATAAAAATGCTTTTAGACATTGCTCTGTGCCATAAAACTTTGTAAATAATATTAACTTGATTTCAGCCATTTTAGAATATTCCAGAAATTGAATTGGAACTTGTAAAATGCATAACTTTTTCTGTATAACTCCATAATGTGCAAACTCAATCTTGTTAAATTCCTTTGTTAGCATACTTTAATGTGAAATAGGTTTTGATCTTGGTTTTATTTCTGAAAAATGATATGTGCTAGTTTTACAACTTAGAAAAATCATAATTAATTCATTTTAACTCCAAATTGGGTAAACTCAACTTTGTTGTTCTTAGGATACTATTACCTACCCACTATAAAAATTTTAGGTTCCAGATCACTCTAGAAATTTATGCCATGAACAGTACCAGTAATTAATTTAGTTGAATTAATAGGCCCAGTGAAATTATTTTAGCCATAACTTTTTCATACTTAGTCCAAATAACCTGATTCTTGTTCCTAAATTTGTATAAAATCATACCCTAGTTGCTGTATAAACTTCACAGGATTTGGATTACTTTTCCTGTTGAGTTTTGTTTGTTGTTCTTCGTTCTTATCGGGTTTATCGCATTTTCAAGTTAGGTTCGAAGGGTTTATCGAACCCGAGAGTTCCCCTCTGCAAAGATAGTGAGCAACTCTAGCAAGGCAAGCAGTTTGATCATGTTAATCCCTGTATTTTCAAACATAATATGTTGTTTGCAAATTCTACGTTTGCATTGCTATCTTGTTTTAACTATTGTCGATAGTTGGCCTCTTAGATGCATGATCTGTAGGTAAATATTTATCATCTACTACTGAGCTTAGGATTACTAGCTGTGATTTTGGGTTCGTTGGATGAGCCCTTGTCACTTAGTAGTTCGGGTAGGTTGCTTAGCCATGCTTAGCTACCAGTAGAAATGGGTGGTTATCGACTTATTGATAACCTTGATCACACAAAACTTATTATGACTTATGATTTCAGCCTTTGTGCTATGGTTACTTGTGAAAACTAAAAACTGAAAGAAAAATGATTTGGTGTAATACCCCACAAGTATTAGAAAGATTTAACGGGAGAGAGTTATTTGAATTTCAACCGTTTTATCAGGATTTAAAAAGGGATTTCAGCATTTCTCTTAAAGGGGATTAAATCTTGGGCCAAAGGCCCATAGTCTTGGCCCATTAGGGGCAGTCAAAACCCCTAGGGTTACTGTAGCACGCCGCCTGCTACAGTACCATTGCCGCTACAATAATCACCCCCTCCCCTCCCCATGCAGCCCCATCCTCTATTGGTGCTTCCCTTCCTCGCCGTCGGTGCTCTCTGCTGCCAATCAAGTAAAGAAAGGAGAGGAGATCATCTTCGCGGGGCCAAATCTTCACCTTGCTGCGATTCTACAAGGGTAACATCGTGTGTTCTTCATTGGTTGTTGCGTAGTAGTTGCGGTTGATGTCGTTTGGTAGATTGAATTTCGTCGGTTTAATAGATCGCGTTCTGTCCAATAGTTTGGACGACAGTTTTCATGTTGTTAGAGGAAGAATCTGGGGATCCCGCCTCCTAGAGATAGTTGTCTTATGTTCTTATCTTTCAGTGGCCGCCAAGAATGCCCAAATCCGATTAACAGTCAGAGAGTTATGAATTTTTTAGTATCGCTGTCTTGCTGATCTGCCAGCTTTCGGGCAGATTGTAGAAAACTGGATAAAACTGTTAGTTAAAGTCAAAATCAGAGGATCTCAATATAACTAAAAATGTAGGTAATTTCCATACCTTTTCAGAGAGATAACGAACACAAAATTTGGAATTTCGTAGCAAAAATTATGATGGTTTTAGTGTACTATCCAGAGAAACCGATGTGATAATTGATGTTTTGTAGATTGGCTTGGTAGGGGCAGTATATGGTAGAATCAAAAGGGCTCCCCAACTAGGTTTATTTAGTTAATTTAATTACCTTTCCATAAAGTCCAAGAACAGCTTATTTAGACTCCTGAGCAGAAAGTTATGTATTTTATAAGTTGACTGTCCGAAGTGAACACCAAATCGATCGCTAGAAATTAGAAGATTGGAAAAGCTTGGGAGCTTAGCGAGTTCAATTGTGTTGTTATTTATGCTTTTGGTCCAGTATGTTGGTCTTAGATTGGGTTATCTTTATGTTTAGGTGGAGCGTGATCCCAGGGCAGCACCTCTTCGCGCCCACCGTTCTCGTACGGTTGAGGCAAGTATTCGGGTTATTGCATATATGTGCTTGTATATTGGGACTGTTTGTGCTTTGCTCGTGATAGCCAGGCATGGATATTATTGTGATGAGTTTCCATTTATCTTGATGAGTGCATGTTATGGTTAAAGTTTCCTTTGTATGTTGTTAATGCTTACATGTTATTGTGCACACGTTGAATTCTTATGTATGAAAGATGATGTCATAGTGCATATGCATGATTTAAGCATGTTTGAGACTTGGTCATGTGGTGACTAAGTATAAATAGTTGAGGTCCCCGTGATGTAATGACAGGCTTGAGGTCCCCACATTCGTGGAATGTGGGCAATGAGTAAAGAGGTCCCCATCATGAAGATGATGGGCAAAGGTCCCTATACTTGTGGAGTATAGGCTCTTGGTCCCTGTGCCAGAGGGCACAGACAAGGGTATACATCGACAGTTGTATACCCCGCATTACCGGTAAAATGCGAAAAGAGATAAAATTTAAAAGGTGCATTGCATTGGTCGCATTACATAAGTATGAAGGCTATGTTTAGTGTAATGTTTATTTTGGATTATTGATGCTATGACTGTGAACTTGCTTTAGCCTTGTTGATACTTTTGAGTCTTTGGGCTCACTCTTGCTTTGATATGTTTTAGGTAATGACCGCAAGAACAAAGATGCATGGGAGGGAGTAGATGTTTGGTTGCACTCACTACCACTCATCCTTAAGGTGTCTGCCATTTAGTTTTATTCCAGTAATAAGTAAACTACTTGAGAATCACTCATGGCTGGTTTGAGTTTCAGATTAATTGTAATAAGGAGAATATCAAGTTTTGTTTATGTTTATTAGACTATCTTTCATGCTTGAATGAACTTGAATATGAAGTTATTGTTAATTGTCATGATAAATTGTTAGAACCTCGGTATAATTGACTATACAAAGGAGGTTCTGACGAAAATTGGTAATTAGATTTAGTTTAGTTTAATTTCGTAGTATTTCGTGCTCAATGTTGAGTTGGGGTATTACATTTGGACTTGGGCACAATGGTATGTTGGTGTGATTTTGGGTGTGACTGGAATGGTGCTCGGGTCATTAAGGACCGAGTTACTTGCGCCACCGTACTGAGCATTGTGCGTGCTAACCACACTAGAGGGTATGGGACCTCTCTTGACGTAGTACTTTGGCGTGTATTGGCTCCGAGTCGCAGAGAGTCGCAGGAGGGATGGTGATGGGAGCATTGTATTGTCCGAAAGAGTTCCCCCGCGATGGATCGGTTGTCTTTCGGCTTGCAATGTAAGCGTATGGGTTTCGATCCATACGAGCGGCTCGTAGTTAATGCACAATATTGGAAATATCTCGTAGGACTTAGCCGTGCCGGCATACCTTCGGAAGTGTGCTTATTGTGGCTTAAAGGCGGCCTGAAGTGTGGGTACATTGGTACACCCCTGCTGGGTTTAAACTATTCGAATAGCCTTGTCTTAGGTTATGGACACGCTCGGATACACCCCGTGAGAACTAGACTACAACTTTTAACAAAAACTTGATGGGTGGTACGAATCAGGGATTCGTGCTATGTTGTGGTGGCTATTGGGTTAGTCACCTCTAGGTGATTACTTGTATTTATTGTTATTCGCTGTTATTTCAACAATAAAAACAGATTGCAAACTTGCTTTCAAATGTATTACTTTATTACAAATAAAGTTGACTTTGTGCTAAAATGAGACATACAACCTCCACTTAAAGAAGCCTGCATGTAGTTTATGTATAAGTCTGTTATCCTACACGTCAGTCTTGCGAGCACATTAGTGTACTCATTTGCTTTGCTTAATGTTACTTGTTGCAGAGGAGGAAGGTGAGCCCCAAGGGCCTCACTTCTGCGAGTTGTGCTATGGCGGTGTTTGGGACGACTAGCTTGGCGGTCCGGTCGGTTGCCTTGTGGGTTATGGCTAGCCGATCGACTTTTGTTATAGCCATCTTATGGCACTGTTGCTTCCGCTGTCCTATACACTTTTGTGATCATTTGGCCGGTTGGCACCTTTTGTAATAACTCTATTTACCTTATGTCCTTGCTAGACTTGTTATATTATGTTGTATGTGAATGATGCATGACTTTGTATGAATGTATGTGCGCTGCATTTCTGGGAAGTACATGTCCATTGAGACACGGTGTATTTTGTTTGTAATGCTAGAGCCAATGGAAGGCTAAGTATTACAAGCTAAATAAACCGGGGTCTCACAAGTTCTTTGTTGAAGAATGCGACCATCTTCAGGTCCTATCTTTTCCCAATATACTATTGGTGAACACTCTATTTACACTTTTACTACGGACAATGGTCACTTATGCAATCAGTGATTTGTGTAGGTGAGATCTTAAATTTTTAAATTAATTAATTCATAATTTACTATAGGGCATCCAGTTTATTGTGGATGTGTGAGACCACGGGGTATTTAGCTTATAATGCTTAGTCTTCCATTGACTCTAGCATCACAAACAAAATATCCTGTGCCTTGCGAAAATGTATACTTCCCAGAATTACAGTATACACACCCTTTTACAAAATAATGCATCAATTCCATACAAGTTCCATACAACTGAACTAAAGCTTTACAAGCAAAAGACATACATAATAGTTATTACAAAAGGGACCATCCGGTCACAAAACAAGCTAAAGAGTTAGAAATAAGAGCGGAAGCAAAATGCCATAAGATGGCTATGAACAAGAGCCAACCGGTTTGCCACACACCCACAAGACAATCTGACCGGGCCGCCAAGCTAGTCGCACCCACCGCAGCAAAACTCACAAAAGTCAATCCCTTAGGGATCGACCTCCTCTGCAACAATTAAGCAATACAAATGAGTACAAAAATGTACTCGCAAGACTTACGAGTAACAAACCTAGATATTACTATATGCAGGCTTTAATCAAAGGAGAAGGCTAAATGTTCATTTTCAGCATAAAGCAGATTTTATTTGCAATAGATAATAGATTGAAGGCAGTTTGCACAATCTGATTTTAATTTGTTCAAATAATAGTGAGACAATAAGTAATAATATTAAGACATCCTGGAGATAACTAACCCAATAGCCATCACAACAAATAGCACGAATTACCCATTTGTACCACCCACATCAAATTTTAATTAAAAAGTTATAGTCTAGTTCTTGCACGACCTTACAAAGCATGTCTATAACCTAGGACGAGGCTATTCGAATAGATCAAACCCTGTAGGGGTGTACCAATATACCCACACTTCAGACCGCCTTTTTGCCAAGCTATTAAGCACACTTCTTTGGTATGTCAACGGCTAAGTCCTACGAGACATTTCCAATGGATTGCATTAATTAAGAGTCGCACATATGGGGGTTGACCCTTAGTGATCTGCCGGCGACGAAGATCATAAGGACCCATACGTTGAATCGGAAACACCGCCCAATAAGCAATCGCTGGTGTTCCCGGTATGGAGAACCTAACCGTAACCCCACCCCTCTCATCCCAAAACGAACATTTTTCTCTACCACTACCACCAGCGACTCATTAATTTACATCTCTCAAAGTACTAAGTCAAGAGAGATCCTATATCCCTCTAGTGTGGTTAGCCTGCAAATATTGCTTGGCTTAGTGATACAAGTAACTCGGTCCTTGACGACCCGGGCACCACTCCATTCACACCAAACGATCACACCATCATACCAATGTGCCCAAGTCTAAAATATTTTATTTTCAGTTTAGATTTCACAAATAAACAAGTCACAAAGTGCTGAACATAAGTAATGATAAGTTTTGTGTGATTAAGGTCATCGACTAAGTCGATAACCGCCCAATTCTACCGGTAACTAAGCATTGCTAACCATCATATCGTAAAGACAATTAAAAGACCATAAATCATTCACCGGGCTCTAATTCACCAGTGAGAATATTAAATTAGGTTTGTGGTGGGTCAACAATTTTAGGGAAACTATGCAATAGGATTAGCAACCTCTAATCAACAAAATTAACTTTGGCACAAGAAGCATGCAAGATATTAAACTTTAAAAGTAATGGGATCAATATGATCAAATAATGCTACATCTGCTTGCCTTGCTGGAGATCACTTTCTTGCTGCAGAGGATCGCTCTCACAATCAACAATTTCTTCGGAACCTATCGCAAGAATGAGAAAATCCAATAAAACGATTTAACACGAAAAGACTCAAAATCTAAAGTCATCCAAAATACATTAAATTTCCACAGCAGGTAGAGCATGATTTTAAATGAATTTTGCAACAAGAATCGTTCTATTTGGACTAAGCATGCAAAAGTTATAGCCTAAACAATTTCAGTCTGCTGGAAAATTCAAAATTATTTGCTATCTATTACTGTTCATCACACAAATTTCTAGAAAATTTTTGAACATGAAATTTTTATGGTAGGCAGATAATCACATCCTAAGAACAACAAAAATTAGTTTACTACATTTGGAGTTAAAATAAATTTATTATGGTTTTTCTAAGTTATGAAACTAGTGCATAATTACTTTGAGAGGCATAGACCATATTAAAACATATTTTACACTAAATCATATTAATAAAGGACTCTAACACATTTTAGTTTACTAGATTTGGAGTTACAGAGAATTACTTATGCATTTTTCAAGTTAAATATATTTTTAATGCAACAATTAAAGCTAAACCTAATTTAAATATATTAACAAATTTTTCTAGAGATAAACTAAGCCTACAACCATCTTTAGATTAAAGCTTAGTTAAAATCAGAACTAACAAAATTTGAATCAACCAAAAAGGATTTAAAACAAATTAGTTATGCAATTTTAAAGTTTAATACAATTTTCAGTTGGCAAATAAAGCTTACCGGGCTTTTATTAAACAAACTTAACCGGAAAAGATGTGGCAAAACGTGGGCCGTTGAGATCAGATCTAACGGTCCACGCGCACCAAAGCACAGCACACGCGCACATAGAAGCCCAACAGAGCCAATCGTTGGATTTAGATCCAACGGTCCACAATGCGAGAAACGTTCAGAGGTCCGAACGTTCACGACGATCTGGGCCGTTGATCTAAAGATGGGTGGCTCATAGCGAGAGTCCCGTTCGGAGGTCTGAACGTTCACGCGATCTGAGCCGCAGATCTAAAATGAGCGGCCCCTAGTGATTTGGGAGATCCGGAGGTCTGAAAGTCCCAACAGATCTGGACAGTTGATTTTAAATCCAACGATCCACAATCATCAAAGCATTGCGCACGCGCACAACGCGGGGATTAAAAACGCAGGTCCACATGTCAGTGGCACTTAAAGCCGGTTTAGGATAGCATTAATTACTAAATCATGATTAACAGTGACTAAACAATTATTAGCATTAATGATGTCCTAAATGACAACGCACAGTGCCGATGTCGTCCGACAAAAACCAGAGCGCAGACAATGGCTTGCCGCCGGCGACTTCGGTCACGACGGCACAACCCAATGGCAAAAATGGGTTCGCAATAACGTCGCGCATCCACTAGAGGCAATCTCGACGGCGACGACGACCTAGAATGCAGCAAGCCGGAGATGAACGGCGGTGACAAGCATGGCCAAAGATGAAAATAGTGAAAAGCTCCGCAACAGTTCAAGATAGCGGGTGCCACAGCTACTAGGGGCTACTAGGAGGCTACCTTAGCGCTGAAGAGGGTCAAAGATGGACGGAGTAGCTCGACGACGAGGACCCACCGGCACGGAGAAGAAAAAGTGGAGAAAATGGCCTAACAAAAATAACAGAAATTGGTGGTAGGGTTAGCTTCATAATAGCTCGTAGAAGGTCCATGAGCAATTAATTGCAAAAGAAGCACTTTACTGAGCTGAGGTAGAAAGGGGGTGAACTCGCCGAATTTTAACAAACCCCAAATTTGACAATCCTTGTGAATGTCAAACCAAATTAAGTGAGGGAAATGCTTGAGATGAAGAGGCGCAAAGTGACGCGAAAAGAATTGAAAAAGAACCCTCAAGCACTAGCGCGTAAGTAGAGCCCTCAAGCACTAGCGCGAAGTAAAGCTTGCTCTAGCCACAATGGCGATTTGGGGTTCTTTGGCTTTGGAGTTCTTACGAGCGAGAGGTAGCTAGAGGAGCTATGGTGATGTTGAAAAGGAAATCAAGGGAGGGCTTGGGGGCTTTTTTTATAGCCGGGGAGCTAGGGTTGAGCAAAGACCAAGCTCTCGGGTGAGCTAGATCCAGCACTGCCATGGACAAGCTGAGGCGACAGGGGCAGCTAAGAACATGACTTTGGGGCCTAAAGCCTGGTGCACATTTAATGCAAGCAGCAAAGAGCCATTGACGAGGACGAACGGGAGGTGACAAGGCACTGCTGCCCATGTGAAGACCCGTGGTATTTAACTCGTAATACTTAACCTCTAAATGGTTTTAGTATTACCAATTAAATATGATAAGCCTCGATGGACATGTGCTTCCTAGAATTGCAGCACACATACACCTTTACAAAATCATGCATCATTTCCATACAACTTACAATATCAAGTCTAGCAAAAGACATACATAATATAGAGTTATTACAAAAGAGCCGACCGACCAAATGACATCAAAGTAACATAAAATGATAGCTGAAGCAAAAGCACCATAAGATGGCAATAACAAAAACTAACCGGTTAGCCAATAACCCACAAGGCAACCAACCGGGCCGCCAAGCTAGTCACACCCACCGCAGCAAAACTCACAAAAGTCAATCCCTTGGGGATCTACTTCCTCGTCTGTAACAATAAAGCAATGCAGTTGAGTACAAAAATATACCCGCAAGACTTACGAGTAACAAGCCTATACATAGCTACATGTAAGCTGAAACAAAGGAGATGGTTATATGGTTAATTGGACGCATAAAGCAATTTTCATTTGCAATAACGTAATAGATTGAAGGCAATTTGTGAAATCTATTTTTAGTTGTTGAAATAACAGCGAGGTAACAATTAATAACATAAGTAACCACCTAGAGGTGACTAACCCAATGGCCACCACAACATAGCACGAATCCCCGATTTGTACCACCCAATCAAGTTTTAGTGAAAAGATTATAGTCTAACTCTTGAAAGACCACTCCAAGCGTGTCCACAACCTAGGACGAGGCTATTCAAATAGTTCAAAGAGTTAGTTCCTTTTTTGTCATTGGAAGTTGGCGAGCTCCCCAAAATGCCATCGTAAAATTCCTCTTTCCTCCATTGCCACTCGATCTCAACTTCTATCCCCATTTTGCCATTCCCGTGAGTTGACCATTGACCAGGCCGTTGATTTGACCGCGAAAAGACGATTTTGCCCCTAAGTGTACTGAGATCTTTAGGGAATTGTTTGATATAGTAATATAGTTCCAAAAATTATGAAATTTTTAGGAAAACTTTCTGACAGAGTTTAGATTATTGTGTAATTTTTACAGGGTTTACACTATGTCAGAAACTTTCCCTAAAAATTTCATAATTTGTGGAACTATATTACTATGTCAAATAATTCCCAAAACTCTTAGTACATTTAGGGGCAAAATCATCTTTTCACGGTCAAGTCAACGGCCTAGTCAATGGTCAACTCATGGGAATGGCAAAATAGGGATAGAAGTTGAGATCGAGTGGCAATGGAGGGAAGAGGAATTTTACGATGGCATTTTGGGGAGCTCGCCAACTTTCAAAGGCAAATAAGGAATTAACTCTAGTTCAAACCCTACAGGGGTGTACCAATGTACCCACACTTCAGACCGCTTTTTGCCACTAGATTAAGCACACTTCCAAAGGTATGCTAGCACGGCTAAGTCCTACAAGACGTTTCCAATATTGTGTATTAACTACGAGCCGCTTGTATGGATAGAAACCCACACGCTACATTGCAAAGCCGAAAGTCAACAAATCCCATAAGGGTGAAGGCTTCAGACAACTACAATGCTCCCAACATCTGCCTCCTACAACCTCTTGTGACTCGGAGCTAACACACGCCAAAGTACTAAGTCAAGAGAGGTCTCATTTCCCTCTAGTGTGGTTAGCACGCAAAAATGCTTCGTTTAGTGTAACAAGATGTTTGGTCCTTGTTGACTCGGGCACCAACCATTCACACCCAAAAGCACACCATCTTACCATTGTGCCTAAGTCTAAAACATTTTTTTTTAGTTTTAGTTTCTCAAATATCAAAGTACAAGATTGTCGAACCCGGGAGCGAAGGATCCCGAATTCTCTGTGTTCAAACACCAGTCCAGGATTTCCAGTGTACACAGTCTCACAAAAATGAATATCACATTCATATCACGAAAACATAAATGGCATTAAATAAATAACTGTTTAATACAAATAAGTCTGAATAATAATATCAAACGTCAAATGATAAACACAACGGAAATAACATAATAGTGGAAGCCACACGATGCGCCACAGGCAATCGTCTGGGTCAGAAGGCCTACTCGTCCGGGTCCTCACCGTCAAGATAGCAGTCTTCTCCTGAATAAGATTTATTTAACAAGAGTGAGCACTACTACCGTGCTCGCAAGTCACACCCAATATTGAATTTAAATGCATGCATAAGGAAACAAGTGAGTATGGTCGGGGTTGTTTTGCATAAACAAAGATTTTCAGTTTGAATAAGTATAGTAGTTTCTAAGGCAATTTTATACTATGGATAAAATCATATTTTGAAATGACAATGATATAATGTGGATAACCTCCAATGATAAAGTGAAGGATCCTCCTAACACTTGGCTTCCGCCTAAATTTTCATAAGGATTAACCATCCTCAACATTTAATAAAGCATTTAAAAACCAAAAACAATTCCAACTTTAAGTGGCCCCGCTAGCATGTCCATGACCGACGCGCGCTATTCGAATAGTTTCTACTCGCAGAGTTGGTACAACTTTACCCACACGAGGTGACATGCTCGTTATGTCGCCAATTCACGCTCCGTAGGCGTGTGGATCGAGCATTACCATGAGGCCTTTACAATGTTTTATCCTAGTACATTCATGCCCGCTAAGGTTTCGCTCCTTTGAATCGACCGCCCTCCTAAGCCCTCTTGCGCCAAGTGGGAATAAAACGCCTAACCGACACCCACAAAATCACATGACATAAATATACTAGGACATCACAAATTAGTTAGCCAAATCCTGCCCATACAGACATGTGGTGGTACGTTATGGCATAGCAATAAGCTGCTCAAAGACCGCTCCTCAATTGACTTAAGGCGTCATTCCTACAACCCATGGGCTTTGATCTTAACCAGATCAAACCCGTGCATGAACCCGCACTCCACCACTCCACCATTTCGCCCAAGTCCAAACCCATTTTGATTTTATTTTGAATAAAAACTTCATTTTTAAACTCATGTGGTAAGACAATACCACAATGCCAAGTTTGAAAACAATTTGTAGAAATCGTGTAAACCCTCCCAAATTCTCAGAATGTGGACTAAGCTTGGCTAAGCATATATTTGAATTTTGGTAATATCTTGCCTATGGTATCAAGGTAGTTAGATACAACATTCAAATTTGGCCATACAATAACATATGGAATTAACTATATGTAAAACAGGATATTAAAATATTTATAACAACATATGCATGCAATAAGGAATTTAAAAACTGAAAATAACTTAAAATAATAGGGGCAATATGGTCAATGGTGTAACTTGCCTTGGTCGATGTCTTGAAATTCTAAATCTTCAGTTTGATCGAACTCTCCGGAGTCGTCGAAGTCTATACGCGAAAATACGACAAATTCAATATTCAAATTCAAATAAATTCAAAAACATAGTTCAAATTAACTCCAAACTGAAATATTTTGGTTTAGTTAGCTAGATTATAATTTTATATAAATTTTGCAATTTGAATCACCCAATTTGGAGTTCATATGCAAAAGTTATGAATTTTTGAAGTTTATATCTAAATCTGAAATTTTATTGAATTTCCGCATTATTTTCCCATCGAAAATCCATTTATTGCGCAATGATTACATCAGCTACATGATTTCGGGATTAAAAGATTTAAAATTGAATTCGACGGTGGGCCCCATGAGTCGCTGATCGCCCATGTGGACCAAGTCCACCGAGCCTAGGAAGGACTGCGTGGACCGCCACGTGTATGTGTGTGGCGCCGATCGAACACCGCATGTGCACCACGCAGCGTAAGGTGATGTGGCGCCTAGGTGGCAAAGCCACGCCGGCGTGAACGGCGGCGACGCGACGCGCCGACAACGACGATCGGCCGCTCTCCGGCGAGGGTGAGTGGTCGCAACTTGTAGAGGGGGATAAAGCGAACACGATGGTACCGTTTTGGACGCGAATGGTCGCCGGAGTTGACCGGCGGCGAGCTTTTGGCGGCGGAGAGGTTCGGGTGTTGACGACAACGGAGTTCCGGTGGCGCTCCGGAGTGATGAAGGGGTCCCCGAGGTGGCTCCGGTGTCGGTGAAGACGATGGCGCAGACCACGGCGGCTTGGCGACGTTGACGGCGACGAAACTCGGAGTTTTTCCACGGCGGCGAAAAACCCTAAACTCACGATTACGGTGGCGGTAGAGCTCAAGTGGAAATGAGAGTTGAGGAGATGAGATGAGAGCGTAAATGCGCTCCCAGTGGTGCCTTTTATAGGGGCTAGGTGGCTCTGAGGCGGCGTGGGGGAGGTGGGGGGGTCGTGCGGCGGCGGTTGCGGCGTCGTGGCGAAACCGTCGCGAGAAGAGGGGAGACGGGGGAAAAAGTGGCGAGGTGGATGTGATCTCGCGCACGCCGCGGGAAGTCGGGGCGTGCGAGGAGATCATTAGCGGCTTCGTGCTGCGGAATGGCGGGCGGTGCTGCGCGAGGAAGAAGAAGGCGAGGAAGACGATGGCGCGGGCGTCCGATTTTCAACGACGGCCGAGATTAGATCCGCGGCGTAAGTGAATCTCGTGGGCATTGTTGGATTAAGATCGCACGGCTGGGATTTGACCGAGCGAAGCGTAAGTGAAAATTTGGCGCCGTTGGATTAAGATCGCATACCACGTTGATGATAACATTCGACCTTGCGAAGATTACGTGACTTCGACCGTTGGATTGAAATCCAACGGTGGATTAGCTTGGCGGTGGTTTTAACGCACGAGCGCGTGTGAGGTCGACGCAGCGGGTCTCGGTGTCGGTGAGATGGGGAGAGAGCGCGCTCGGGCCGTTTTGGGCTGCGCGCGGAGTGGAGTTTGGGCCGGGGATTTTAGGTTTCGGCCCAATGCCGTTTTGAAGATTTCTTTTTGATTTCTCAATTGTTTTAATTCTGTTAATTCATTTAGGCTTTAGAAAATAGCAAAATACTTCCAAAATTATGGAAAAATTCACGTAAATTCCATACTCATTCTCGACTTAATAAAATTATTTCCAACTATTTGTGGCTTTTAATTTTGTAAATAAATTTGGTTTAGCTTTAAAATATTTATAAAAGCTTTTGAAAATCCAGAAAATCCACAAACATAAGTAAATTTTTAAATTTTAATGAAATTGAAATTTGGGCTGTTACAAAGATGCTGGACATAAAACCATAATAAGTTTTGTGTGATCAAGGTCATTGACTAAGTCGATAATCGCCAATTCTACTGGTAGCTAGCTAAAGACTAAGTATCAACTCAGAACTACTAAGTGATAAGAGCTCATCCAATGAACTCTAAATCACAAAGAAGATAATCCTAGGCTCAAGACTAAAGGATGAACATTTGCCTACAGATTATGCATCTAATGGGTCAACTAACCGATAATAGTTTAACAACAAGATAGCAATGCATACATATAATTTGCAAATAACATATTAGACTTTGAAAATAATAGGAGCAATATGATCAAATAATGCAACATTTGCTTACCTTGCTGGTAGCTCTCTTGCTGCAGAGGATTGCTTTCAGGTTCAACAATTTCTTCGGAACCTATCGCAAGAACGCGAAAATCCAATCAGAACGAAAACATCGAAAAGACTAAAAAACCAAAGTCATCCAAATTCCATAAAATTTACACAGCAAGAAGATCATGATTTAGCAATAAGAATCATTCAATTTGGCCTAAGCATGCAAACGTTATGGCCTAAACAATTCCAGTTTGCTTTAAAATTCAAATTAAATTATTTTATGTTACTATTCATGACATAATTTTCCAGAAAGTTTTTGAGGATGAAATGTTTATGGCAGGTATAGCATGGCATTCTAAGAACAGCAAAATTGGGTTCACATCATTTGGATTTAAAATGAATTTCTTATGATTTTTCTAAGTGGTGAAACTAGCACAAAGTCAATTTCAGGGGCAAAGACAAGATTAAAACCTACTCTACACCAAAGCATACTAACAGAGGAATCTAACACATTTTAGTTTACTAAATTTGGAGTCACAGGGAATTACTTAAGCACTTTTCAAGTTTTAATGAATTTTCTAGAACATTAATTAATGCTAAAGCAAGTTAATATAACTTACACAATTTTCTCAAATGCAGAATAGTGTCTAAACACATTTTGGATTAAAGTTTAGTTAAGCAGAAATTTAACACAATTTGAATCACCCGAAAAGTAGCTAAAATGAATTAGTTATGCACTTTTGAAATTTAAAGCAATTAACAGTTTGCAAATAAGAGCTTTCGTGACCATAGATCTCAAATCGCACGGCCCAGCCAAGACGGAGCACAAAGACACGCAAGACGCTGCAGCGCCGAGGAGGTCTAGATCGTTAGATCAAGATTTGACGGTCCAGATTTACAAGGGGAGGTTCTAAGGGGTAGGTCTAAGAGAGGAGGTCTGGGACGGCCAAGATCTACCAGAGGAGGTCCTGGACGGCCAAGATCAACACGAGGGTGGTTGAATAGCTAAGATCTTCACGGTGGGAGGTATTAACGGTCAAGGTCAAAACTGAAGGAGGTCCTGACGGCTAAGATCTCAAAAAGGAGGTCTTAACGATCCAGATCTAACTGAGGGAGGTCCTGACGGCTAAGATCTCACAGAGGGAGGTCTCAACGGTCAAGACCTACACGAGGGAGATCCTAATGGTCAAGTTCTCAATGGAGGGAGGTCCTGTCGGCTCAGATCTCACAGGGGGAGGTCTTAACGGTCAAGATCTCCACGGGGAGGTCCTCAATGACAAGGCCTAAAAGAGGGGAGGTCTTGAACGGCTCAGATCTCTATGGGTAGGTCCTGAACAGTCAAGATCTACCCGGGGGTGGTCCTAAAGATTAAGATCTGCGAGGAGCGAGGTCCTGAGGTTTTCTTTACAAAAGACCCAGGGGTGGTCTTTTGCAAAGAGGACCCCGAGGGTGGTCCCGAGGGTGGTTTTTGCAAAATACCAAGGGTGTGGTCTTTTGCACAGGGGGTGATCCTAACGGTCAAGATTAAAACTAAGGAGATCTTTAGCGGCTAAGATCTAACCTAAGAGGTCCCAGAGGTTTTCTTTACAAAAAGACCAAGGGTAGTCTTTTGCAAAGACGACCTCGAGGGAGGTCTTGAGGGTTGTTTTTGCAAAAGACCAACGGGGTGGTCTTGATGGGCCAAAAGCAACGAGACTTTCAGACGTCCAAAGAGAGGCTGGGCTACTAACAAGTGGGGCCCACATGCCAAAGACTCATTGCGATGTAGTGCTACACAACGGGGTTCTCAAGCGCGGGCCCGCATGTCAGCGACCAAACGTAAAGCTAAGTGTAAGGTGCTCAAAGACGCTTAAGTGACGGGGTCCACCTGTCATAGACTGGAGGTCCCATACTTAACGCCAACACGTGCTTTACCGACAAGGACTGTAATTAAAGGCTAATGATTAAGCCTAGGACAGATTAAATGCTAATCATCACGCTACAGTGACTGTCCGCGTAAGGCACGACAAAAACCTGAGTTTGATCTTGAGCTCACCGTCGGCGACTCCGGTCATGGCGGCGTGAACCAAGAACAGGAATGGGTTCTAAATAGCGAGGTGCACCTAGAGGTACCAAAAGCCAACATTAAAACGCTTTCTACCGGCAGCTAGCCGGAGATGACCACCGGCAACAAGCACGGCAAAAACGCAAAAACTAAAGTAGCTCCGCACTGTCCAACAGAGCAGGTACCCAAGCCCTAAGGGACTATAAAGGAGTTACCTGAGTGCTGGAGAGGGCTAGAGATGGATGGTGGTGTGTTGGCGACGATGACCAGTGCCGGAGATGAAGAAGTTGGTGGGGACAAAGTGGCCAGTGCTGAGGAAGAAAGGGGTAAATCTTGACTGAAACGTTTCAACCCCCAAATTTGTCGACTCTTGAGGATGTCAACAAGAATTGAGTCAGGGGAAAAACTTAAGATGACAAGAGGCTCAAATTGACATGAAAGATTGGTCAAAGGAACCGCTGGAGCACGGTGGTGTTGCCAAGCTCTTGTCGGCCGACAATGGTGACCTTGGTGCATTCTCTGGATTTTGAGCTCAAGGAGCTAAAGTAAAGCTGTGGGAGGTGATGGTAGTGCTGAAAAAGGATAAGGATGGAGCTCTAAGGCTATTTATAGCCGAGGAACAAGACCAAAGGAGAACTAGGGTTTGTCATGGTCTGGTTCACGGCTCTGCCATGGACGAATCGAAATTGATGGAAGTGGGTGATGACCACGACTTTAGGGCAAGACTACTGACAAGCATTTAATGCATAGGAAAAGGAGACGTTGAACGACTCCAAGGAGGTGACCCTACGCCGCCACCCACTCCCATGTGTCGTTCGACAACACGACACCTAACACGAGCTCACGAAGAAGAAGATGACGGGACGGTGGGGCCCACCTGTCATCGCGAGAAAACAAAGTGGCTTGGGTCACAACGAATGAAAGGGTTAGGCTGAGTAGAAAAGGAACGAGTCCAATAGACTTTGACGGTTGAAACAGAAATGAACGACTCAGATTACTTGGAAGTAGTCATGGACAGCTTAGATTACTTGGGAGGGTGGTCCTGGACGATCCACGATCACCTAGGCACTACACACGTGCACCCAAGGGTGGTCTATGCAAAAGGGCCATGGGGTGGTCCTAGCTAAGGCCGAGAGGGTGGTCTTTGCAAACGACCTAGGGTGGTCTTTGCAAAAAGACACGGGGGTGGTCCAACGAAGGGGAGGTCCGGAGCGTTGGACCGAGATCCAATGGTTGACGATGAAAGCGCTCAACTGGCCATGCCCGAAAGCAGTTAGATGACTTGGTCTAACCAAGTCAAGTGGTTGGGCTCGGGTCTGACCTGAGCCCAACAAAGACTTTGACTTAGGGTTAGAAATGAGAACAGAAACTTTGAGGAATTGTTCAAGGTAGCAAACTAACTCCAAAATTTTTGAAATTTTTACAAGAGCTTGCTAACTCAAGGATTAACATTGTGTAAAATTTCCAGAGGTTTTTACGCAAAGCATTTTTCTCTAGCAATTCTTCAAGGTTCTGATCTAGGGTTTGACCAAGGATTGGAAAGGTTTGACTGGCCATTTGAAATAGCAAATAATTTCTAAAAGTTTTGAAATTTTTCAGAGGGGCTAGAACGATGATCCAGAAGCTAGGGAAAACCTTCCCCGAGAATGGTCACAAGATTTCTTTTAAAAGTTTTTAAAAGCGCTATGCTTCAAAAAAATTGAAGCATTAAGTTTCTAAATTCAAGAAATCCTCTTAAAAGGTTTCAGAAAAATAAAAAACAACAAGATACAACAAAAGTTTTAATTTCTACACATTTTTTTACATTTGAAACACAAACCCAGATTTGGGCTGTTATAGCCCACTCCATGGCGCCCTGGCACACACGCACATGTGCGAGCGTGATGAAGAAGATGACCAGGAGGCGGTGGCCCACATGTAAGTGACACAACCAAAAGTGGCTCGAGTCTAAACTCACAAATGGGTTGAGCCGAACCAATTGACTTGAGTCAAAGCTTTTTGACCGCTGGATTAGAAATGGATGGTTGAGATTGATTCGCCAATTCGGGAGTCCGAACGTTCCAAAGCAACCTGGATCGTCTGATTAAGATCCAAGGGTTAAAACACGTGCACCGCTTTGAACGAGCCCAGTATGTTTAGTTGATTGGGTTCAACCAAAAACTCAAACTGGCTCAGGTCATTTTGATTCAAAGCGACCGAGCGCAACGCAAACGTTGGATTTTCAACCAACGGCTCACAAGCGGTGGTGGGATCGGAGGTCTGAAGGTTCACACAAGCGTGGGCGGTCCGATGCAAATCGGACGGCTCAAAATCCACGGGCGATTTGAACGGGCTGAGGCAGGGTGCGAGGTGGTTGGGTCCAACCAGGAAAGAGGGTTTAGGCTCGGGTTAGACTTAAACCCAACAGTACTTTGACCAAAAGTTTAAATTGAACTTGATAACTTGGAAAAATATTTAGAGATAGCAAATTAACTCCAAAAATTCTGAAAATTTTACAGGAGCTCGCTCATTCTAGGATTGACCTTGTGAAAAAAATTTAGAGGTTTTTATGTAGAGCATTTTTCTCCAAAAATTTCCTCAAGGTTCTGGGTTAGGGTTTGACCAAGGGTCAACAGGTTTGTCTGGCCTCTTAAAATATTCAAACAAATTCTAAAAATTATGAAGTTTTTTAGAGGTGTCACACAACATCCCTAGAACCAAGCAAAATTATTTCCAAAGGATGATTACAAGATTTGACAAGGATTGAAAAAGAAGGTCATGACTTTGGTCAATTAGAAGATTGAGGTTTTTGATTTCCACAATTCTTGAAGAAGAATACAGAAGAGTTCAGAAACAACAAGATGCAAGAAAAGTTTTAATTTCTACACATTTTCTTATATTTGAAACACAAGCCATGAATTGGGACGTTACAAATCTCCCCCCTACAAGAATCTCGTCCCGAGATTCCATTCACTCGGAGAAGAAAGACAGGTAGTCTGTACGCAGACGATCTTCCCATTCCTAGGTAGCTTCATCATCAGAATGATTCGACCACCGAAATTTAAGGAATGTGATTGCACAATTCCTTGTTCTTCGTTCAACTTCTTCAAGGATGCGAACAGGGTGCTCGTGGTACGTCAAATCTTTTTGGACATCGAGATTTTCCAACATAGCTTCCTTGGTTGGAACACGAAGGCACTTCTTCAACTGGGACACATGGAACACATCATGTACTCCCTCAAGTGCAGCGAGCAACTCCAACCTTTCGGCAACGACCCCTTTCTTCTCGATGATGTGGTAAGGACTAACATATCGAGGAGCTAACTTGCCCTTGACATCAAAACGTTGGTGGCCTTTCAGAGGAGAAACTTTGAGATAAACGAAGTCACTGGGCTCGAAGCTCAATTCACGACGACGACAATCCGCATAGCTCTTTTGCCTAGATTGAGCCGTGCGTAAACGATCGCGAATAAGCTGAACTTGACTCTCGGCCTCATTGATCGAGTCTGGGCCAACGAAAGGTCTTTCGCCGGTTTGAGACCAATTAAACGGGGTTCTACACCGTCATCCATACAAGGCCTCAAAGGGTGCCATGCCAAGACTGGCTTGAAAACTGTTGTTGTATGAAAATTCGGCGAATGGCAAGCACTTCTCACAATTCTTACCATAGGAGAGGACGCAAGCGCTGAACATGTCTTCCAAAACATGGTTGACTCGTTCTGTCTGGCCATCGGTTTGGGGATGGTAAGCTGAGCTGAAGGAAAGACGTGTTCCCATAGCCTCTTGCAAACTATGCCAAAATCTAGAGGTAAACAGAGACCCACGATTGGACACAATCGTCTTTGGCACACCATGCAAACTCATCATGCGGGCTATGTAGAGATCCGCCAAGAGACTTACACGAAGGTCAGTCTTGACAGGAAGGAAATGCACCACCTTAGTCAACCGATCAGTAACAACCCAAATAGCATCCTTCCCTGAAGATGTACGGGGTAGACCGGTGATAAAGTCCATGCTAACAATATCCCACTTCCACTCAGGCACTGGCAAAGGCTGAAGCAAACCTGCTGGGCGCTGATGCTCTGCCTTTACACGACGGCACACGTCACACTCGGCAACGAACTTTGCAATCTCACGCTTCATTCGGGTCCACCAAAATCTTTGCCGAAGATCTTGATACATCTTCGTGCCCCCGGGATGAATGGACAAGGGAGAATCATGGGCTTCACGGAGAATCAAATCCTACAATTCCATGACCTTCGGAACCACCAGGCGTTGTCCGAACCATACAAGACCAAGTTCATCTTCTGCGAAACACTTGGTTGTTCCGTTCTTGACATTTTGCTTGATTCGGTTTACTCCAACGTCCGATTGCTAAGCAGCCTTGATCTGATCTACCAAGGTCGCTTGCACAACCAAGGTAGCGAGGAACCCATGCTCAACTACTCCCAAGTTAAGACGTTGAAATTCTTCAAGGAGGCGGCTGCTGCTCCCGAGTAACAAGTTATTGCAATGCGCTTTTCGACTAAGCGCAACGGCCACAACATTAACCTTGCCCGGATGGTAGTGAATACCCATGTCATAGTCTTTGATCAACTCCAACCACCTTCTCTGCCTAAGGTTCAGATCGGGTTGGGTGAACAAATACTTCAAACTTTTGCGATCCGAATACACTTCACGCCGACACAACTGTAATGTCGCCAAATCTTAAGTGCATGGACCACAGCTGCAATGTGAGACCCCGGTTTATTAAGCTTGTAATACTTAACCTTCCACTGGTTCTAGTATCACAAACAGAATAACCCGTGCCTCGATGGACATGTGCTTCCTAGAAATTGCAGCACACATACATCATACAAAAGCATGCATCAATTCCATACAACATAACATAATAAGTCTAGCAAAAGACATACATAATAATAAGTTATTACAGAACAGCCAACCGGCCAAATGACTTAAGTATTAAGTAACAGCGGAAGCAAAAGTTACCATAAGATGACTTAAACCAAAAGACGACCGGTTAGCCACATAACACCACAGGGAAACCGACCGGGCCGCCAAGCTAATCGCCCCACACATTGCCACAGCACAACTCACAAAAGTGAGGCCCTTCGGGCTCACCTTCTTCCTCTGCACACAACAAGCAATGCAGATGAGTACAATAATGTACTCGCAAGACTTATGAGTAACAAACCTATACATAGCTACATGAAACCTGTACCAAAGGAAGGTTGGTTATATGGTTATTTAGACGCATAAAGCAAGTTTCATTTGCAATAATATAATAGATTAAAAGTAATTTAACAATTCAATTTTTAAGCATTGAAATAGCAGCGGGTAACAATAATTATCAAGTAACCACCTAGAAGTGACTAACCCAATAGCCACCACATATAGCATGAATCCCTGATTCATACCACCTATCAAGTTTTAATTTAAAATGTGGTAGTCTAACTCTTGAAAACCTTACCCAAGCGTGTCCATAACCTAGGACGAGGTTATTCGAATAGTTTTAAACCCTGCAGGGGTGTACTAATGTACCCACACTTCAGACCGCCTTTAAGCCACATGATTTAGTACACTTCCAAAGGCATGCCGGCACGGCTAAGTCCTACGAGACATTTCCAATATTGTGAATCAACTACGAGCCGCTCGTACGGATAGAAATCCATACGCTTACATTGTAAAGACAAAATACAACTACCCTGGGTAAAGCTCTTGGACAACTACAAAGGTTGCTCCACACACAACCATCTTATTTTACTACAACGCAACACACACGCCTCTTGCGACTGTGAGCCAACACACGCCAAAGTACTAAGTCAAGAGAGGTCCCATTCCCTCTAGTGTGGTTAGCACGCACAAAATTCTGGATAATGTGTACTCACAAGATGTTCGGTCCTTAATTGACTCGAGCACTATTCCAATCACACCCAAAAGATCACACCATCATACCACAGCCCAAGTCCAAATTGTTTTTATTTTCAGTTTAGTTTTGCAATTTGAACATAGCACGAGCTGAAATATAGAGATCATAATAAATTTGTGTGATCAAGGTTCTCGACAAGTCGATAACCGCCCATTTCTACCGATAGCTAAGCACGGCTAAGCAACAAGCTCGCAAACTACTAAGTGACAAGGATTCATCCAACGAACCCAAAATCACAGTAAGATAAACCTAGGCTCAATAATAGAGGATAAACATTTGCCTACTGATAATGCATCTACTAGGTTAACTATCGACAATAGTTAAAACAACATGGCAATGCATACATAGAATTTGTAAACAATATATTAGAATTTGAAAATAGTAGGAGCATGTGAGGACCCCGGTTTATTCGACTTGTAATGCTTAGCCTTCCATTGACCCTAGCATCACAATTCAAATAAACCAAGCCTCGAGATATGTATACTTCCCAGAACTGCAGTATACACACCTCTTCACAATATTATGCATCAATTCCATACACGAGAGGTTACAATATCAAAACTACAAATATACAACAGATTGAAATCACAAGATAAATAACAAACTACACAGCGGAAGCAAAAGCCATAAGATGGCGATAAATAAAAGAGCCAATTAGTGTGCCTTTACCCACAAGGCAACCAACCGGGCCGCCAAGCTAGTCGTCAAACCCATAGCACAATCTCACAAAAGGAAAACCCTTGGGGCTCACCTTCTTCCTCTCGCAACAAAAACATTAAGAAGCAACCGAGTACAAAAATTATTTTTGTACTGCAAGACCGACGTGTAAGGGTAATGAACTATAATTAACTACATGCAAGCTTTATTTAAGTGGAGGGCTCTCGACTTACTTTTAGCATAAAGCCGCTTTTCTTTTGCAATAATGTAATAGTTTGAAGGCGCTTTAACAATTCAAATTTTATTTGCGTAAAAATAATGATACAAGAAGTAGTAACATAAAGACATCCCGAGATGACCAACCCAATGGCCATCACAACAATAGTATGAACACCCGCTCATACCAACCCATCAAGTTTTAATTAAATGTTGTAGTCTAGTTCTCACGGGCGATCCGAGCGTGTCCATAACCTAGGACGAGGCTATTCGAATAGTTTTAACCCGCAGGGTGTACCAATGTACCCACACTTTAGACCGCTTTCCACCACCACGGTTAGCATACTTCCTTTGGTATGCAGCACGGCTAAATCTAACAAGACGTTTTCCAATATTGTGTATTAACTACGAGCCGCTCGTATGGATAGAAATCTATACGCTTACATGGTAAAGCCGAAAAGACAACTACCCACTCAGGATAAAGCTTTTCGGACAACTACCATGCTCCCAACACCATCCCTCCTGCGACCTCCTGCGACCCGGAGCCAATACACGCCAAAGTACTAAGTCAAGAGAGGTCCCATACCCCCTAGTGTGGTTAGCACGCAAAATGCTCAGTACGGTGGCGCAAGTAACTCGGTCCTTAATCGACTCGGGCACCATTCCAGTCACACCCAAAAGCACACCAACTTACCATTGTGCCCAAGTCCAAATCATTTTGTTTTCATTTTTAGTTTTCACAAGTAACATAGCACAAAGGCTGAAAATGTAAAGTTATAATAATTTTGTGTGATCAAGGTTATCGACTAAGATAATGATTTCATGTTAATTTGGAGACATATACTAATGGATTTGGAGTTTGTAGGAGAAGGTTATGCCCTAACCAACTTAACTAAACCACTGCTGGGATGGATTCAGTTATCCTACTAAGCATCCAATAAAGTGGAACACCAAGCTAGCATACAATACAATAAAGGTACTTACTAACTACTTGATTTAGCTACACCTTCCTCTACTAATTATACAATTCACAAGCTACTACTATCTTCTTTTTGGTTCCACCAAGCTTACTACCAAGGACAAAAACCTAACAGATTATTATCTAAACTAATCACAAAAAGGATGAGGTCTAATGCCAAAGACAACTAATTGACACTTAGTAATCTATATTAGTCACAAGGAACTAAATACTGATAATATATTGCAATTGAAATTGTTGGTTAACAATCACCCTACCAATTAGTTTTTGCTAACTCACATACTGACTACACCCCTAAGCATACAAAAACCGATAGCTAGTTAATCACCTATAAAACCTTATGCTAAAGTCAAATTGACTAAGAGGGCTCCGAATACTCAACTCAGTCACCCAACTAATATGTGAAAGCTACCTAAATCTCAGCATGTAGATACCTTATTGCCTTACAACTCTAATAAGCTAACTTAAAAGAGTGACTCAAAAGACAATACACAACAAAAGCTAACAGAGCACTTGCTGGGCCTAGCAATTGAGTTTACTGACAAAACACCATTTACTTTTTAAACCTTTCTCTTCTGTGCTCATGCATCCAAATACATGAATTTTCTTAGTACTAGTGTTAGTTATCCAAACCTTCTTACTAATTCAAAAACTCATTTGTTAATTAAATTTTTGAGTGATCAATTAGTTCATAATTAAAATAAATCATCCATTTGTTAAATACATATAAACATGCAACAGTAGAAAAATGCCATGCTATAATGATGCAACGTGTATAAATAAACATCGGAACGTGGTAACGCAATAAGACTAAAGATTTTACCGTCGCACGCTATAGGCGTCGATTACCACCGACGACGATTTCTTGGCTCGCGCGCATCCACCGAGTTGTCGCCGATCTCGCCCGCGCCCGCGCTCGCCTCTCATCCGCGCTCTGGTGCCGCCGCATGCATGCGCCGCCTCGGCCTCCGCCGCCTCGCCGTGCGTGCCGCGCTGAGCCGCTGTCCTCGCGCCGCCGCTCGCATGCGCCACTATACTTCCTTGCCTCGCAGCCCTGTGCTCGCCTTGGCGCATGCCGCCGACCGCCGCTTCCACCGGCCGCGACACCATGCGCCGCGCCGCCGCGCGCTGCGCTGCTCGTTGGCGCGCCTCGTCGCCAACAGCATGGAGTCGCTGGCCTTCGCCGTTGCCTCCCCTCGCCATCGCTGATGCATGCAAGAGCCGCAGCACCGCGCCGCTTGCACCAGCCTCAGCGCCGCTGCTGCTGCCGCGACACGCATGCATGCACCGCGCCATTGCTCGCCGCCGGCGGCCGCCGACGGATACGCCGCGCGCGCCTCGGCTCCTCGCTGCCGGCGTCGTGCCCGCGCCGCAGTTCGCTCTCGCGCCGGGCTACCGCAGAAGCGCCACAGACGCTCGTCGTGCTCCACCATGCCGAAGCCGCTCGCCGCACGACGCCGCGCCGACTCGCTAGGCCGCCACCTGCTGCCTCCTTGTGCGCGCAGAGCACCCCGCTCCAAGGGCTCGTCGTGCCCTCTCGTGGTCGCGGCCGCTCCACGCCCACCAGCATGCCGACAATGGCCACATGCATGCAATGCACCGGCCGCACATCATCAAGCCGCCACCGCTGCTCACTGATTTTATTTCCAACCAGCACAGCACAATGTGTCTTCCCTCCTCCCTCCTTGCATACTGCTCAAAAGAGCTCGCACAAGAAAACCGACTGGATAAATGGAAAGCTAATGAGATGAGGAACCCGACGGTGTGACATGCATTGAGTGTTTTCAGATTTTTGGGAGTGATTGGAAGGAGAGAAAGTGAGGGAGATGAAGTAGTGTTGTAACACCCCAGGACCCACAATACCCTGGAATGCTACTAAACCACTCTACAGCTAGCCAATAATTTCAATTATAACTTATTTCGGCAACATCTCTAGACAAGAAGCATTAAGCGGAAGCATAAACAACTAAGGGAACAAAGATAACGGTAACAAGTTCATTAATTAAACTACCTCTATCAGATTAATCAAAGAATGGTTCACAAGTCCATCCTTATTAAATAACATAATCATCCACAAATATTTAAGCGTTTGGCTAGAATTTCATCGACTTTATTATTACATGAGTTGATGAACCAAGTGCATTTGTGGTGCCGCTCTACCCATCCCATGAATGCTCAACAATCACCCGAAGGGGGAAGAAACAACAAGAGTGAGATAAAAATCTCAGCAAGCAAACCGCTAATGTGCTATTCAGTCTACAAACAAATACACAACATCATTAAAATATCCATATGTCCACATCCATAATGTGAATCCACATTCATTTACAAGCTAATTAAACTACAGAGATATTAAGCATCAATATACAATTCCCATAATGATCATAATTATAGCCTCAACCATAATTACTACCAATGATAGTAAAATATTAACAATTGAATCTTGATCAACTGCTTCATATTAATCACCACTACCACTACCAATGACAATAAGGTATTAACATGTTTTACCTCATAACTTTACTATTTCTCGCATCCACATCGCTATCAACAATTACCACAAGAGAGAGGAAACTCATGCCACAATCACAACCTCTACCATACCACAAGGGATGAACCCTATTCCACAACCACAACCACATTACACGTACCACAAGAGACTCTCATGAGTCAATTTCCACATTGCAACTATGAAGTTGCGCTTGTTTGCAAAATAACTTCACCTCAATATCTTGCATGAGTATGCAAATGATCTTTCCACAATGCAATGCATATGTATGCTATGCTCCACTGCACCTTTACCCAACAAGGTAAAGGTATGCATCGTGCTACGGCAATGCACGATGTTGTACCGCACGATCGCGGCTAAAAGCGCGACATCCACAATGCAAATGTCATGATATGTCATGAATGATATGATAATCATAAACCACAAGAATTTAACCACGAAGGTCAACAACATACTCATCATGAATATTTCTCATAATCCACATGTGTCTCATTAAGCACCATACCATTGTGTCATAAGACCATTACCACATAACCCACACTCGATTCACCAAGATCAAAATCAATCGATCTAAAGGGAACTCTACCACATAGACCACAACATGATCATCATGAATAAAACCACAAGGAATTATCAATATGTCCACCTTGAGTTTATTTTCATATTCCGCATTTGGCTCATTAAGCAAATTACCACAATACTACCCAAACTCATCCAAACATAGCAATTGATTAATATCTTGCTACCACATTCATACTTAGAAAACATGTAACCATGGCATATCGTTCAACATTACGTCAATCATACATAGTGCAAGTAGTAAGATCCACGGTTTAAACCGTAGCACAACCGCTACATTTACTTGCCTTCCACGATGTGACGCGTTAGCCGGCCAAGGCGATACTCCTAAACCCGAGGCTTCACCTCCTAAACAAGTAAAAATAAATTCAATAAGGTCATAATACACCCAACGCTACTAATCGGCATTCTACAATGCTTACTAGACTACTCAGAACGAGTTTACAAAGTTGAACGCGAACAACAACGTTTGCTGCCATAATCTGATTCTGGACAGCAGCACGGTAAATGACATAACTCATGATCTGGAAGTCAAAAAGAGGTAAACCCAATTTCTGTAGATTCTTAACTGACTAATCTACAATACTCTAGTTGACACGATACTCCAATTCGGCCAAAAAAATAGGCTAACCATTGTCTGAACTTACAGTACGGAATCTGTCTACACAAACGAACAGCAAAACTAAAATGACCATAACTTTTAATTGGTAACCTGAATTGATCGTTCTTTATCAATCTGAAAAGGTTATCGAATTACCTACAATAACCTAGAAGGGTGAACTTTCAGATTCTACCAAATTCCCTTTCATATTTTAGGAAATAACCAGACAGATTATTCTCGTCAGATTTCTGGCAGCAGATACTAAATCGACCATAACTTTTGACTCAGACCTCGAATCGAGTGATCTTCGCGCCACTGAAAGCTAACGAAATAACCCACATATCTCTAGGAGATGGAAACTTAAAATTCAGACTCTAAATACACGAAAATACTCACGCAAAGTTCTGGACAGAACTGCATCTTCTGCAGCCCAACAATTAACCGACAATTCTAATCAAATTCGCATCTACTAAGGATCAAACAGCGGGAAAAGCATCTCGTTACCCTTGTAGAACCACTAGAAATCGCTGAACCAAACCCCACGCAAAACTTCTTCTCCTTCTTCTCCTTCTTCTCCTTCTTTTCTTCCTCTCCTTCTTCCTTCTTGCGCAATGGACAACACCTTGGATGAGGGGAGGTGCCGGGGGCAGCACCTTGGGAGAGGGGAGGTGCAAGGGGGAAAGAGGATTCGGCCAAAGAGGGGAGGAAGGGGAGTAGGGGCGGCTGCCAAGTGGGAGGAGGAAAGGGGGAGAGGGGAGG
Organism: Ampelocalamus luodianensis; assembly: GCA_036346255.1. Taxonomy (NCBI): domain Eukaryota; kingdom Viridiplantae; phylum Streptophyta; class Magnoliopsida; order Poales; family Poaceae; genus Ampelocalamus; species Ampelocalamus luodianensis. Next base: position 180,525 of record JAYEVH010000480.1, read on the forward strand.
GGGGGGCGGCTAGGGTTTGGGGAGGTGGCCTCCCCTTGGCCGGCCACACTAGATGGGCCAAGGCCCAGCCCCAAAGGGATTAGAACAAGCTTAAAAGCCCTTCTCTAATCTTATTTTGACGAAACTGAAAATAAAAGCTTCCCGATTAAATAATTCGCACCGATTAAATTTAATTAACCCGATTCTTGACTTCTCACACTTTGAGTATTACATTCTCCCCACCTTAAAAGGATTCGTCCTCGAATCCAACTCTACCGACCACAAAGAAAAGAACAACAAGCAAACAGCTACCCAAACTAGGAGTACTTACCAGCCTCAAAGAGCTCGGGGTACTTCTTTCGCAAATGATCCTCCAACTCCCACGTAGCTTCTCTCGATCGATTCGCCCAGAGGACCTTCACATACTTGATGGTCTTATTCTCAAGACCGCTCCGACGATCCAAGATACGAATTGGCCGACTCTCCACAGTGAGGTCCTGCTCCACTGTGACCTGTTCCAGGTCAATCTTGTGTTCTGGATCCCGCAAGTATTTCCTCACCATAGACACATGAAAAACATTGTGCACACCACTCAAAGAGTTTGGCACTCCAAACGATAAGCCAAACTACCCACCCGAGCAAACACTGGAAAAGGACCGATGTACCGCGGGCTAAGCTTCCCGGTGGTACCAAAACGAACAATACCCTTGGTCGGAGACACCCGAAGGAGCACGAGGCTTCCCACCGCAAACTCCAACTCTCGCGCGAACATCCGCATAACTCTTTGTCGCCCCGAGCACCAACAGGTCCTGCCAATTGGCAAAAAAATTTCCCGCAATAACTATTAAGACCACTTTCTAAAACCATCCTCTTTCTTAAAACACTTTTCTCTTATTAAATATACTCAGGATAACACATTATACCCATTTTCAAGAATTTGATCACAAATTCCACTCACATCATTCTACTAGAAGCACAACGGTATCTTTTGCAAATAGAACCCAAAGAATGTAAGAGTAAAGAACTCTCACGCATCACACTAGCAACCACTTTCCTTCAAAGGACCTCGATCCAAAACAAAGGATTCACCACAAAATAATTCTACTCATCAAGTAGACAATTGGAGAACCACACCACATAAGCTAAGAGTGAAAATCACTCGATGCACAAAACAATCAATTTCTTTTCCTAACTGGAAAAGACTACGCATCAACATAAACACAATTCAATTTTGCAAAAGGCCTCGCTATAAACACACAAAGAAAAACAAGAATCAAGAGAGCATCGCACTACTTGTCATAACAATAATTTCCCAATTAACAAACACTCATTTCTTAACATCAATGAATCGCTTGGCTCCAAGATAAACATTCTATTTAAAACATATCCTTCTCAAGGATTATTCCATGGAAATAATATATTATCCATTGTATCTTAAACATTGAGATATTTAAGGCTCCCACAAAAACATCACTAGACTACCACTAATAAGTCGTCATTACTCAACAAAAGGCTTCGCAACACACAACAATTACCATGTTCTTAGAATAAGAGGTAAGAAGAAATAAATTTCAGCATACAGAAAAAAATGGTTGTCATCTCAATAGCCAAAAGACCAAAAGAATAACAAATAGCAAAGAGGTTGGAAAAACACAAGATAAGATCAACTGTACCTCAAATACTTATAGTACAACTTTTCCTTTCAATAAGAAGCAATTTTTCTTTTATAACAGCATCCCGCCAATTCCAACAAAGGATGCTTGAAGACCACAACACGAGATTCAGATGAAAACCAAAAAGATCATTCAACATGTCGCTTACTCAAAGCAACCTCGGCTATCACACAAGTCATAAGGTACAAAAAGATTTCAAACCGTAAATCTCACACCCTTCAATTCAATTAGTATTATGGAATTAACAAATTCCTTTATTTTTAAAACATTCAACACCATAATCACAACTACATGCTATCGATTGTATTCACAACAAGATAAAACATTCTTTGCAAAAATCAGCATATCATCCCACTCCTTCATATTTTTCCAAAAGGAACACCATAAATCACTTCATCATGTTCTTATAATCTAGTTAAACCTAGTGCATAAGCCATCATATTAAAACAAACTCTTTAACAAGCTGATATTAGAACATAACAACCTCACAAAACATGCTAGTATGAATCTCTTATTAGATTTCATACATTTATCTCGTACTGATGCTCAACTCTAGTTTAGCAAAAAGTAATTACACTCTAGCCATTGCTGTCAATAATTGATTATTAATTTTTCATCAGCATAGCATTAATGATCCTATCTCTAATTTGCAATCTCAAAGACAAATAAAGAGCATGATTCAATACTCCACCTTATGTTAAGATATTAAAATAAAATAACTTTAAACATCAACAATACCACTTTATAAGACCAGATTCCACAAGTCAATACATCAACCTTCATCCATTTCTTTATACATATTTCAACAATTTAGCGTGGTAAAAGTTGCATAACTTTAACAGATTGTACATGCTCATCAAGTATGTAAAGAGAGAACATATTAAAGGTTAATCTTATTAAGGCAATATTCCAACACCTCCTTACTTGACCATCCCGAATGGTCAGATTAATTACTTAAGATCAATCAATCCAATCTATCCAACAAGTTGGGAAAATTAAACAACTACAATAATCAAAACAATTGTTTTTCATATTCTTTGATAAATGCATGAGTTCTACACATGTAACGCTAAATTCTTAGCCACAAATCTTCAAGATACTACAACAGACAACATCATATTAATCGACTTCACTTCTAAGATGATAGTAGAAATTAATGATGTACCACACTAACTTTTCAACTTGATAATTCACAATCTACCAATTATTTACATAATTGCCACCTACTACTTAAACACAACAAAACATCATAAAGGGATTTTAACACTCCCTTCTAGGGAGAAATCAAACTTCAAAAGTCGAAATAACTTAGAAGAAATGCATAGAGCCAATGCTTCCACAAGTTAATGAACTTCTCACATAAAGCTTTGATTCTCTCTCAAAATAACAAACGAAATACAAGAGTCATGTTTTCCAAAGAAGAAAGATGGAACAACACGGAAAATACCAATCTCTCCAAAAGCACCGCCACGAGCATCAAACATCCCATCAATCAGAAAGAAACAATACTTGGCCTCAAGAACAATTGGAGGCCTAGTGACACCCAACAACTGCAATAAACAGCTAACCTGAGAGAAAATCATTAACTGCATTAGGCCAAGAATCGGCCAACATCAATTCAAGGAGGATAACACTTTTCTAAGAAACTTACCCATGACATCCGCAACTAAGTTACCCGAGGTAACTGCATCAATATCCCCGTACCACGAATGGGGGTATAAACTGGCAATGCCCAAGGCAACAGCCGCAAACCCTACCTCTTATCATTGACTATCCTCACTCATAGCAGTCATAGAAACAACACATAAACATACAAGATTATCTCATAGCATGAATAATCAATATAACATGTCAAAGCATGCATGCAATGCTTGACCCATCCCATCCCACTGCACCAAAGTGTGTCAATTTAATATTTTTAATTACCACGGACCTAAACTCGCTCGATACCAACCGTAACACCCCAGACCCACAATACTCGAATGCTACTAAACCACTCTCTGACTAGCCAATAATTTCAATTATAACTTATTTCGCAACATCTCTAGACAAGAAGCATTGCGGAAGCATAAACAACTAAGGGAACAAAGATAACGGTAACAAGTTCATTAATTAAACTACCTCTATCGATTAATCAAAGAATGGTTCACAAGTCCATCCTTATTAAATAACATAATCATCCACAAATATTTAAGCGCTTGGCTAGAATTTCATCGACTTTATTATTACATGAGTTGATGAACCAAGTGCATTCTTGTGGTGCCGCTCTACCCATCCCATGAATGCTCAACAATCACCGAAAGGGGAAGAAACAACAAGAGTGAGATAAAAATCTCAAAGAAGCAAACCGCTAATGAGCTATTCAGTCTACAAACAAATACACAACATCATTAAAATATCCATATGTCCACATCCATAATGTGAATCCACATTCATTTACAAGCTAATTAAACTACAGAGATATTAAGCATCAATATACAATTCCCATAATGATCATAATTATAGCCTCAACCATAATTACTACCAATGATAGTAAAATATTAACAATTGAATCTTGATCAACTGCTTCATATTAATCACCACTACCACTACCAATGACAATAAGGTATTAACATGTTTTACCTCATAACTTTACTATTTCTCGCATCCACGACTGCTATCAACAATTACCACAAGAGAGAGGAAACTCATGCCACAATCACAACCTCTACCATACCACAAGGGATGAACCCTATTCCACAACCACAACCACATTACACGTACCACAAGAGACTCTCATGAGTCAATTTCCACATTGCAACTATGAAGTTGCGTTTGTTTGCAAAATAACTTCACCTCAATATCTTGCATGAGTATGCAAATGATCTTTCCACAATGCAATGCATATGTATGCTATGCTCCACTGCACCTTTACCCAACAAGGTAAAGGTATGCATCGTGCTACGGCAATGCACGATGTTGTACTGCGTCTGATCGCGGCTAAAAGCGCGACATCCACAATGCAAATGTCATGATATGTCATGAATGATATGATAATCATAAACCACAAGAATTTAACCACGAAGGTCAACAACATACTCATCATGAATATTTCTCATAATCCACATGTGTCTCATTAAGCACCATACCATTGTGTCATAAGACCATTACCACATAACCCACACTCGATTCACCAAGATCAAAATCAATCGATCTAAAGGGAACTCTACCACATAGACCACAACATGATCATCATGAATAAAACCACAAGGAATTATCAATATGTCCACCTTGAGTTTATTTTCATATTCCGCATTTGGCTCATTAAGCAAATTACCACAATACTACCCAAACTCATCCAAACATAGCAATTGATTAATATCTTGCTACCACATTCATACTTAGAAAACATGTAACCATGGCATATCGCTCAACATTACGTCAATCATACATAGTGCAAGTAGTAAGAACCACGGTTTAAACCGTAGCACAACCGCTACATTTACTTGCCTTCCACGATGTGACGCGTTAGCCGGCCAAGGCGATACTCCTAAACCCGAGGCTTCACCTCCTAAACAAGTAAAAATAAATTCAATAAGGTCATAATACACCCAACGCTACTAATCGGCATTCTACAATGCTTACTAGACTACTCAGAACGAGTTTACAAAGTTGAACGCGAACAACAACGCTTGCTGCCATAATCTGATTCTGGACAGCAGCACGGTAAATGACATAACTCATGATCTGGAAGTCAAAAGAGGTAAACCCAATTTCTGTAGATTCTTAACTGACTAATCTACAATACTCTAGTTGACACGATACTCCAATTCGGCCAAAAATAGGCTAACCATTGTCTGAACTTACAGTACGGAATCTGTCTACACAAACGAACAGCAAAACTAAATGACCATAACTTTTAATTGGTAACTCCGAATTGATCGTTCTTTATCAATCTGAAAAGGTTATCGAATTACCTACAATAACCTAGAAGGGTGAACTTTCAGATTCTACCAAATTCCCTTTCATATTTTAGGAAATAACCAGACAGATTATTCTCGTCAGATTTCTGGCAGCAGATACTAAATCGACCATAACTTTTGACTCAGACCTCGAATCGAGTGATCTTCGCGCCACTGAAAGCTAACGAAATAACCCACATATCTCTAGGAGATGGAAACTTAAAATTCAGAATCTAAATACACGAAAATACTCACGCAAAGTTCTGGACAGAACTGCATCTTCTGCAGCCCAACAATTAACCGACAATTCTAATCAAATTCGCATCTACTAAGGATCAAACAGCGGGAAAAGCATCTCGTTACCCTTGTAGAACCACTAGAAATCGCTGAACCAAACCCCACGCAAAACTTCTTCTCCTTCTTCTCCTTCTTCTCCTTCTTTTCTTCCTCTCCTTCTTCCTTCTTGCGCAATGGACAGCACCTTGGATGAGGGGAGGTGCAGGGGGCAGCACCTTGGGAGAGGGGAGGTGCAAGGGGGAAAGAGGATTCGGCCAAAGAGGGGAGGAAGGGGAGTAGGGGCGGCTGCCAAGTGGGAGGAGGAAAGGGGGGTGAGGGGAGGGGGCGGCTAGGGTTTGGGGGAGGGTGGCCTCCCCCCCCCTTGGCCGGCCACACTAGATGGGCCAAGGCCCAGCCCCAAAGGGATTAGAACAAGCGAAAAAGCCCTTCTCTAATCTTATTTTGACGAAAACTGAAAATAAAAGCTTCCCCGATTAAATAATTCGCTACCGATTAAATTTAATTAACCCGATTCTTGACTTCTCACACTACCGGAGTATTACATTCTTCCCACCTTAAAAGGATTCGTCCTCGAATCCAACTCTACCGACCACAAAGAAAAGAACAACAAGCAAACAGCTACCCAAACTAGGAGTACTTACCAGCCTCAAAGAGCTCGGGGTACTTCTTTCGCAAATGATCCTCCAACTCCCACGTAGCTTCTCTCTCAGACTGATTCGTCCAGAGGACCTTCACATACTTGATGGTCTTATTCCTCAAGACCCGCTCCGACGTATCCAAGATACGAACTGGCCGACTCTCCACAGTGAGGTCCTGCTCCACTGTGACCTGTTCCAGGTCAATCTTGTGTTCTGGATCCCGCAAGTATTTCCTCACCATAGACACATGAAAAACATTGTGCACACCACTCAAAGAGTTTGGCACTCCAAACGATAAGCCAAACTACCCACCCGAGCAAACACTGGAAAAGGACCGATGTACCGCGGGCTAAGCTTCCCGGTGGTACCAAAACGAACAATACCCTTGGTCGGAGACACCCGAAGGAGCACGAGGCTTCCCACCGCAAACTCCAACTCTCGGCGCCGAACATCCGCATAACTCTTTTGTCGGCCCTGAGCAGCCAACAGGTCCTGCCAATTGGCAAAAAAATTTCCCGCAATAACTATTAAGACCACTTTCTAAAACCATCCTCTTTCTTAAAACACTTTTCTCTTATTAAATATACTCAGGATAACACATTATACCCATTTTCAAGAATTTGATCACAAATTCCACTCACATCATTCTACTAGAAGCACAACGGTATCTTTTGCAAATAGAACCCAGCAACAGAAGAGTAAAGAACTCTCACGCATCACACTAGCAACCAGCTTTCCTTCAAAGGACCTCGATCCAAAACAAAGGATTCACCACAAAATAATTCTACTCATCAAGTAGACAATTGGAGAACCACACCACATAAGCTAAGAGTGAAAATCACTCGATTGCACCAAAACAATCAATTTCTTTTCCTAATCGAAAAGACTACGCATCAACATAAACACAATTCAATTTTGCAAAAGGCCTCTGCTATAAACACACAAGAAAAACAAGAATCAAGAGAGCATCGCACTACTTGTCATAACAATAATTTCCCAATTAACAAACACTCATTTCTTAACATCAATGAATCGCTTGGCTCCAAGATAAACATTCTATTTAAAACATATCCTTCTCAAGGATTATTCCATGGAAATAATATATTATCCATTGTATCTTAAACATTGAGATATTTAAGGCTCCCACAAAACATCACTAGACTACCACTAATAAGTCGTCATTACTCAACAAAAGGCTTCGAACACACAACAATTACCATGTTCTTAGAATAAGAGGTAAGAAGAAATAAATTTCAGATACTGAGAAAAAATGGTTGTCATCTCAATAGCCAAAAGACCAAAAGAATAACAAATAGCAAAGAGGTTGGAAAACACAAGATAAGATCAACTGTACCTCAAATACTTATAGTACAACTTTTCCTTTCAATAAGAAGCAATTTTTCTTTTATAACAGCATCCCGCCAATTCCAACAAAGGATGCTTGAAGACCACAACACGAGATTCAGATGAAAACCAAAAAGATCATTCAACATGTCGCTTTACTCAAAGCAACCTCGGCTATCACACAAGTCATAAGGTACAAAAAGATTTCAAACCGTAAATCTCACACCCTTCAATTCAATTAGTATTATGGAATTAACAAATTCCTTTATTTTTAAAACATTCAACACCATAATCACAACTACATGCTATCGATTGTATTCACAACAAGATAAAACATTCTTTGCAAAAATCAGCATATCATCCCACTCCTTCATATTTTTCCAAAAGGAACACCATAAATCACTTCATCATGTTCTTATAATCTAGTTAAACCTAGTGCATAAGCCATCATATTAAAACAAACTCTTTAACAAGCTGATATTAGAACATAACAACCTCACAAAACATGCTAGTATGAATCTCTTATTAGATTTCATACATTTATCTCGTACTGATGCTCAACTCTAGTTTAGCAAAAAGTAATTACACTCTAGCCATTCTTTGTCAATAATTGATTATTAATTTTTCATCAAGATAGCATTAATGATCCTATCTCTAATTTGCAATCTCAAAGACAAATAAAGAGCACAGATTCAATACTCCACCTTATGTTAAGATATTAAAATAAAATAACTTTAAACATCAACAATACCACTTTATAAGACCAGATTCCACAAGTCAATACATCAACCTTCATCCATTTCTTTATACATATTTCAACAATTTAGCGTGGTAAAAGTTGCATAACTTTAATGATTGTACATGCTCATCAAGTATGTAAAGAGAGAACATATTAAAGGTTAATCTTATTAAGGCAATATTCCAACACCTCCTTACTTGACCATCCCGAATGGTCGATTAATTACTTAAGATCAATCAATCCAATCTATCCAACAAGTTGGGAAAATTAAACAACTACAATAATCAAAACAATTGTTTTTCATATTCTTTGATAAATGCATGAGTTCTACACATGTAACGCTAAATTCTTAGCCACAAATCTTCAAGATACTACAACAGACAACATCATATTAATCGACTTCACTTCTAAGATGATAGTAGAAATTAATGATGTACCACACTAACTTTTCAACTTGATAATTCACAATCTACCAATTATTTACATAATTGCCACCTACTACTTAAACACAACAAAACATCATAAAGGATTTTAACACTCCTTCTAGGGAGAAATCAAACTTCAAAAGTCGAAATAACTTAGAAGAAATGCATAGAGCCAATGCTTCCACAAGTTAATGAACTTCTCACATAAAGCTTTGATTCTCTCTCAAAATAACAAACGAAATACAAGAGTCATGTTTTCCAAAGAAGAAAGATGGAACAACACGGAAAATACCAATCTCTCAAAAGCACCGCCACGAGCAATCAAACATCCCATCAATCGAAAGAAACAATACTTAGCCTCAAGAACAATTGGAGGCCTAGTGACACCCAACAAGCGCAATAAACAACTAACTGAGAGAAAATCATTAATCGCATTAGGCCAAGAATCGGCCAACATCAATTCAAGGAGGATAACACTTTTCTAAGAAACTTACCCATGACATCCGCAACTAAGTTACCCGAGGTAATCGTGCATCAATATCCCCGCACCACGAATAGGGTATAAACTGCAATGCCCAAGGCAATGACCGCAAACCCTACCTCTTATCATTGACTATCCTCACTCATAGCGATCATAGAAACAACACATAAACATACAAGATTATCTCATAGCATGAATAATCAATATAACATGTCAAAGCATGCATGCAATGCTTGACCCATCCCATCCTACTGTGCACCAAGGTGTCAATTTAATATTTTTAATTACCACGGACCTAAACTGCTCGATACCAACCTGTAACACCTCAGACCCACAATACCTGGAATGCTACTAAACCACTCTACACTAGCCAATAATTTCAATTATAACTTATTTCGCAACATCTCTAGACAAGAAGCATTGCGGAAGCATAAACAACTAAGGGAACAAAGATAACGGTAACAAGTTCATTAATTAAACTACCTCTATCAGATTAATCAAAGAATGGTTCACAAGTCCATCCTTATTAAATAACATAATCATCCACAAATATTTAAGCGTTTGGCTAGAATTTCATCGACTTTATTATTACATGAGTTGATGAACCAAGTGCATTATGTGGTGCCGCTCTACCCATCCCATGAATGCTCAACAATCACACGAAAGGGGAAGAAACAACAAGAGTGAGATAAAAATCTCAGCAAGCAAACCGCTTAATGTGCTATTCGGTCTACAAACAAATACACAACATCATTAAAATATCCATATGTCCACATCCATAATGTGAATCCACATTCATTTACAAGCTAATTAAACTACAGAGATATTAAGCATCAATATACAATTCCCATAATGATCATAATTATAGCCTCAACCATAATTACTACCAATGATAGTAAAATATTAACAATTGAATCTTGATCAACTGCTTCATATTAATCACCACTACCACTACCAATGACAATAAGGTATTAACATGTTTTACCTCATAACTTTACTATTTCTCGCATCCACGCATCGCTATCAACAATTACCACAAGAGAGAGGAAACTCATGCCACAATCACAACCTCTACCATACCACAAGGGATGAACCCTATTCCACAACCACAACCACATTACACGTACCACAAGAGACTCTCATGAGTCAATTTCACATTGCAACTATGAAGTTGCGTTTGTTTGCAAAATAACTTCACCTCAATATCTTGCATGAGTATGCAAATGATCTTTCCACAATGCAATGCATATGTATGCTATGCTCCATCGCACCTTTACCCAACAAGGTAAAGGTATGCATCGTCTTACTGCAATGCACGATGTTGTACTGTCTGATCGCGGCTAAAAGCGGCGACATCCACAATGCAAATGTCATGATATGTCATGAATGATATGATAATCATAAACCACAAGAATTTAACCACGAAGGTCAACAACATACTCATCATGAATATTTCTCATAATCCACATGTGTCTCATTAAGCACCATACCATTGTGTCATAAGACCATTACCACATAACCCACACTCGATTCACCAAGATCAAAATCAATCGATCTAAAGGGAACTCTACCACATAGACCACAACATGATCATCATGAATAAAACCACAAGGAATTATCAATATGTCCACCTTGAGTTTATTTTCATATTCGCATTTGGCTCATTAAGCAAATTACCACAATACTACCCAAACTCATCCAAACATAGCAATTGATTAATATCTTGCTACCACATTCATACTTAGAAAACATGTAACCATGGCATATCGTTCAACATTACGTCAATCATACATAGTGCAAGTAGTAAGAACCACGGTTTAAACCGTAGCACAACCGCTACATTTACTTGCCTTCCACGATGTGACGCGTTAGCGCCAAGGCGATACTCCTAAACCGGAGGCTTCACCTCCTAAACAAGTAAAAATAAATTCAATAAGGTCATAATACACCCAACGCTACTAATCGGCATTCTACAATGCTTACTAGACTACTCAGAACGAGTTTACAAAGTTGAACGCGAACAACAACGTTTGCTGCCATAATCTGATTCTGGACAGCAGCACGGTAAATGACATAACTCATGATCTGGAAGTCAAAAGAGGTAAACCCAATTTCTGTAGATTCTTAACTGACTAATCTACAATACTCTAGTTGACACGATACTCCAATTCGGCCAAAAAAAAAGGCTAACCATTGTCTGAACTTACAGTACGGAATCTGTCTACACAAACGAACAGCAAAACTAAAATGACCATAACTTTTAATTGGTAACTCCGAATTGATCGTTCTTTATCAATCTGAAAAGGTTATCGAATTACCTACAATAACCTAGAAGGGTGAACTTTCAGATTCTACCAAATTCCCTTTCATATTTTAGGAAATAACCAGACAGATTATTCTCGTCAGATTTCTGGCAGCAGATACTAAATCGACCATAACTTTTGACTCAGACCTCGGAATCGAGTGATCTTCGCGGCCACTGAAAGCTAACGAAATAACCCACATATCTCTAGGAGATGGAAACTTAAAATTCAGACTCTAAATACACGAAAATACTCACGCAAAGTTCTGGACAGAACTGCATCTTCTGCAGCCCAACAATTAACCGACAATTCTAATCAAATTCGCATCTACTAAGGATCAAACAGCGGGAAAAGCATCTCGTTACCCTTGTAGAACCACTAGAAATCGCTGAACCAAACCCCACGCAAAACTTCTTCTCCTTCTTCTCCTTCTTCTCCTTCTTCTCTTCCTCTCCTTCTTCCTTCTTGCGCAATGGACAGCACCTTGGATGAGGGGAGGTGCAGGGGGCAGCACCTTGGGAGAGGGGAGGTGCAAGGGGGAAAGAGGATTCGCCAAAGAGGGAGGAAGGGGAGTAGGGGCGGCTGCCAAGTGGGAGGAGGAAAGGGGGGAGAGGGGAGGGGGGGGCGGCTAGGGTTTGGGGAGGGTGGCCTCCCCTGGCCGGCCACACTAGATGGGCCAAGGCCCAGCCCCAAAGGGATTAGAACAAGCGAAAAAGCCCTTCTCTAATCTTATTTTGACGAAAACTGAAAATAAAAGCTTCCCCGATTAAATAATTCGCTACCGATTAAATTTAATTAACCCGATTCTTGACTTCTCACACTTCCGGAGTATTACAAGTGTTAAGCTTGGGGAAGAAAGAACCACTAGAAATGATGCTCTCGGATGGGGGAAAATGAGTGGCGTGGAGAGATGTGTTGACAGTGGGGTGGGAATGGTGCTACAAAAAAAAATGGGAAAAGTATTGTGGGCTGTTGGTTGGGAGGAGAAATGACTGTGTACTTGGGAGAGTAAAGAAATGGATGGATGGGACATGGGAATGGTTCTGGTGCCACAGAAATGGCTGTGAGTGAGTTGGAAAGTTTTGCCTCCTATTAGACTACTTTGACTACCTATTTAAAATAGCAAATTAATTTGAAAAATTGTGAAATTTTGAAGGTGAGTTACTTAGTTGTTCTAGAACCTAGGAAAAATATTTGTAGACACTGTTCACAAGAGATGTTGTTTGAAAGAGAAATGGGTTAGAGAAATAGCAGGGAAAAGAATGGACACGCAGACGTTTCATCTGCTACTTCTTTTCTCTTCTCGTGTAATCGCTCAAACTGCCATGCATGCGAAAACGGATTGCAGAAATGGATTGGTCGTGCGATGACGATCACGGTGGTATGACATGCATGGCTTGGTTTTGAGTTTTTAGATGAGATTTGAAGGAGAGAAGCGAAGGAGTTAGCAGAACGGAAAGAAGGGACACGCAGCGTTTCACTGCGGTCGGTTGAACTAAAAGAAAGATGATGATAATAATGCATGCATAATGACATGATTTTTGTGATGCACGCGAAAACATAAAATCAAAATAATTAAATTTTTAATTGCAATTTTTCTAACAATTTGATTTAATATTGGTTATTATTACTTGATGAGAGAAGAATGGCAAAACATGCTTAAATTATTTCTCAATTTATATTTAGTAATTATGTTGGGTTAAGATTTTTAATTGTCAACTTCATTTTCATTTGTTTTATTTATCTATTAGGTTGGTGTTTTAAATTCAAACTCAAAGTTGAACATGCAAATTAATCAGGAACCAATTAAGCTCCAAAATTCCAAAATCCAACAAGCATGACAGAGAATATAGAATCCAACTAAAGTATTCCCACACTTGAAACCTATTTGCTGCAACAAAAGTTTTAAAAGTCCAAAATTTCACTAAGGCACATTAGATACTTAAATAATCCAACTTAGGATTTTGGGTGTTACAAATCTACCCCCTTAAGCAGAATCTCGTCCGAGATTCCTGTAGTTCTAAGTCGGAACTAAAGGTCGCCGCAACCTAGGTGGGTTTGGCCATGGGGTCACTTTTCGGATTTTTACACAGACCAAACTCAAATCTGAATCCAGAGAGGTTCTTCAGAAGTTTTAGGTTCTAAAGTGAGAAGGCTTTGATGAAGGATTTCTATTGTCCTTCTGTTAAGTGTTTTCTATGTGGTTCTTTTCAACTCTAAACGAAATGTACCATCTGTTGTCTTGATTTCCTTCAGAGATAGTGCTGGAAGATCATGACGCAGTATCCTGACGTTGCTGTCACATTTTCCTTTTCATTGCTTTGTTTAACCTTTCCTTTCTTGATTTGAAGATAATTTGACATCATGCTTCACGTCGTCTTCTGGTAGTATGAAAGACTCGGCTCCACTCAGTCGACCGAAAGAGGCATCGATCAATAGAACGGAAAGACTGGTTAGATGGTAACCTAGTATCAATACCAGGGTTCAGTGCAGAAAAGAGAAGGCGAGCAAGGTTTTAAGGTGGTCTCGCTTAACCTCACTTCTCTAGTTCTATTTGCTTGGCTGGGAAAGGAAATGCACAGGATGAATGCACGAGGGGATGCATGTGTGCAAATTAGTCCTAAGGCAAATTTTAAATTTTGGGTTAAGGAGAGTGCAAATGCTCACATGCATGCTTACATGCTTCTACCGAAATGCAAATGCTCACATGCATGCTTACATGCTTCTTGTTTTATGCAACTTGAGTAACATAACATGCTTGACTTAATTTAGAAACTATATGCATGATCAAAGTACAAGAATCAAGATGCCTAACCAGTATTTTAAGGTACCTTCTACCCCCTTAAATATTTTGGTACATGAAGGATAAGTTGAGGAAAGAATGGGCATAAGGTGAGGGAATGGCAATGGGTATGCAATTTAACTATAACATGTACTAATCATCTCAAAATCACTAAAACGAGATTCGATTAACCAAAGTTAGTTTTTCCGATGTAGTTGCTATACATGCCGCCTGTAGGTGATGCGCAACTATTTGGAACAAAGAGAGCAAGTGATTACAAAATCTAGCGTCTATATCCTAAGTAATATCATTAGGGCGTATATACTCTAAGAATAACCCTAATTTAATCCTAATATCGCAATAAGGCATCGTCTAGGGGAAACAGACATTACCCTAACCCGATTGCAAACACATAACAAGCAGGAAATGAACTCCAAATATTTGTATGAAAGCATAAGACCAGCGCAAAACCACAAAGCAAAAGATTTGCTTCCCAGTACGACTAACTCGTATTGAATGAACGAGCAATCGTTTAGAATGATAACATTTTAGAACGCAACTCAAGTTCTAACGCATCTAAAAGGCATGGCAAAAACCATATAAGGGTGCATTAGGCACTAGCCATCTAATATCACATCTTACCCTTTTAATCCCATGAGTTTTAGTTGATTTAACATCTCATTTTTAACCCTAACGACGAACTAAGTGCTCGCAGTCCGAAACTTGTGCTTGCTGTCCAGATCTTGTATCCAAGCTCCGAGATGAGTGCTTCAACTCCGAGTGCTTGAAATCTTCACTAAATAACAACCAACACTTCATATTTTTAACTCTCATTATTCCCCAAACCGAATTTAACCGATAACCAACTAACTTTGAAATGAGGAGAGAGGGGAACAACTTTTTCGAAAACTCAACAAGAATAAGGCAAGATGAGCAAACTAAGATAGGTAAGGAGTAAAATCTGAGAACTTAAGTTTTCGTAACCCATTTGACATTTTGAAAATAAGTTTTTCAAAATATCCTAATGACGACCAAGCTAGGGGTTTCTACGGTCAGTACAACTCTGATACCAACTTTGTGAGGACCCCGGTTTATTCAACTTGTAATGCTTAGCCTTCCATTGACCCTAGCATCACAATTCAAATAAACCAAGCCTCGAGATATGTATACTTCCCAGAACTGTAGTATACACACCTCTTCACAAAATTATGCATCAATTCCATACACGAGAGGTTACAATATCAAAACTACAAATATACAACAGATTGAAATCACAAGATAAATAACAAACTACACAGCGGAAGCAAAAGCCATAAGATGGCGATAAATAAAAGAGCCAATTAGTGTGCCTTTACCCACAAGGCAACCAACCGGGCCGCCAAGCTAGTCGTCAAACCCGTAGCACAATCTCACAAAAGGAAAACCCTTGGGGCTCACCTTCTTCCTCTGCAACAAAAACATTAAGCAAAGCAACTGAGTACAAAAATTATTTTTGTACTCGCAAGACTGACGTGTAAGGGTAACAGAACTATAATTAACTACATGCAAGCTTTATTTAAGTGGAGGGGGCTCTGGACTTACTTTTAGCATAAAGCCAGTTTTCTTTTGCAATAATGTAATAGTTTGAAGGCAGTTTTAACAATTCAAATTTTATTTGCAGAAATAACAGCGATACAGTAAGTAGTAACATAAAGACATCCTGGAGATGACCAACCCAATGGCCATCACAACAATAGTATGAACACCCGTTCATACCAACCCATCAAGTTTTAATTAAATGTTGTAGTCTAGTTCTCACGGGGCGTATCCGAGCGTGTCCATAACCTAGGACGAGGCTATTCGAATAGTTTTAACCCTGCAGGGGTGTACCAATGTACCCACACTTTAGACCGCCTTTCTACCAGCCACGGTTAGCATACTTCCTTTGGTATGTAGGCACGACTAAGTCTAACAAGACGTTTTCCAATATTGTGTATTAACTACGAGCCGCTCGTATGGATAGAAATCCATACGCTTACATGGTAAAGCCGAAAAGACAACTACCCACTCAGGATAAAGCTTTTCGGACAACTACCATGCTCCCAACACCATCCTCCCGCGACCTCCCGCGACCCGGAGCCAATACACGCCAAAGTACTAAGTCAAGAGAGGTCCCATACCCCCTAGTGTGGTTAGCACGCAAAATGCTCAGTACGGTGGCGCAAGTAACTCGGTCCTTAATCGACTCAGGCACCATTCCAGTCACACCCAAAAGCACACCAACTTACCATTATGCCCAAGTCCAAATCATTTTGTTTTCATTTTTAGTTTTCACAAGTAACATAGCACAAAGGCTGAAAATGTAAAGTTATAATAATTTTGTGTGATCAAGGTTATCGACTAAGTCGATAACCGCCCAATTCTACCGGTATCTAAGCATCGCTAAGCATCATATCGCAAAGATAAATAAAAGGCCCTAAATCATTCACCGGGCTGTAATTCACCAGTGAGGATAATATTCCTCAGTAGTGGCGGGGTGAACAATTTGTGGCAACAATGCAATGGGATTAACTACCTCTAATCGACAAAATTAATCATTTACACAAAAGCATGCATACGTACGAGTAAAACAAAGTATTAGATTTTAAAAGTAATAGGAATGAGTGGATATGATCAAACTGCTTGCCTTTGCCTTGCTGAGATATTCGACTTGCTGCAGAGGATCACTCTCGTAATCAACGTCATCTAACGATAAAAACTGCCAAAGCGAAAAACAGCGAATAAACACCAGCATGCCAAAAAGAAAATCTCCAACAATTAAGAAATTAATACAAAAGAAAGATAATGATTTCATGTTAATTTGGAGACATATACTAATGGATTTGGAGTTTGTAGGAGAAGGTTATGCCCTAACCAACTTAACTAAACCACTGCTGGGATGGATTCAGTTATCCTACTAAGCATCCGATAAAGTGGAACACCAAGCTAGCATACAATACAATAAAGGTACTTACTAACTACTTGATTTAGCTACACCTTCCTCTACTAATTATACAATTCACAAGCTACTACTATCTTCTTTTTGGTTCCACCAAGCTTACTACCAAGGACAAAAACCTATGATTATTATCTAAACTAATCACAAAAGGATGAGGTCTAATGCCAAAGACAACTAATTGACACTTAGTAATCTATATTAGTCACAATGAACTAAATATCGATAATATATTGCAATTGAAATTGTTGGTTAACAATCACCCTACCAATTAGTTTTGCTAACTCACATACTGGCTACACCCCTAAGCATACAAAAACCGATAGCTAGTTAATCACCTATAAAACCTTATGCTAAAGTCAAATTGACTAATAGGGCTCCGAATACTCAACTCAGTCACCCAACTAATATGTGAAAGCTACCTAAATCTCAGCATGTAGATACCTTATTGCCTTACAACTCTAATAAGCTAACTTAAAAGAGTGACTCAAAAGACAATACACAACAAAAGCTAACGAGCACTTGTTTGGCCTAGCAATTGAGTTCTTGACAAAACATCATTTACTTTTTAAACCTTTCTCTTACGTGCTCATGCATCCAAATACATGAATTTTCTTAGTACTAGTGTTAGTTATCCAAACCTTCTTACTAATTCAAAACTCATTTGTTAATTAAATTTTTGAGTGATCAATTAGTTCATAATTAAATAAATCATCCATTTGTTAAATACATATAAACATGCAACAAGAGAAAAATGCCATGCTATAATGATGCAACGTGTATAAATAAACATCGAACGCGGTAACGCAATAAGACTAAAGATTTTACCGCCGCGACGCTATGGCGTGACGACTACCGACGACGACTTCTTGGCTCGCGCCCGCATCCACCGTAGTTGTCGCCGATCTCGTCCGCGTCGCGTTCGCCTCTCATCCGTCGCCTGGTGCGCGCCGCATGCATGCGCCTCGGCCTCGAGCTCCGCCTGCGTCGTGCGTGATAGCGGCGAGCCGCTGTCGCCTCGCCGCCTGCTCGCATGCGCCACTATACTTCCTCGCCTCAGCGGCCTGTGCTCGCGCTGCGTCGTGCCGCCGACTGCTGCCTCCACCGGGCTCGACACCTGCGCTGCCGCCGCGCGCGCTGGCTGCGCTGGCGCGCGCCTCAAGTCGCCAACAGCATGGAGCCGGCGCCTTCTCGCCGTCGCCTCCCCCCGCCATCGCGATGCATGCAAGGGCGCGCGACCGCGCCGCCTTGCGCCGCCCTCCGCGCCCACAGACACGCATGCATGCACCGCGCACATTGCTGCTGCCGCCGACGGCGCTGGAGCGGCGCCGCGGCGTCGCGCCTCGGCCTCCGCTGCGCGTCGTGCCACGCGCCGTTGTTCTCATCTCGTGCGGGCTACGGCGCAGCGCCGCCGACGCCGCCGCCGTGCTCCACCATGCCGAAGCCTCTCGGCCGCCCCGACGCGCGCTGGGACTCGCTAGGCCGCCACCGCTGCCTCCTTGTGCGCAGCAGACCCCGCTCAAGGGCTCGCCGTGCCCTCTCGTGGGCTGGCCAGCTCCACGCCCAGCTGCATGCTGACCATGGCCACATGCATGCAATGCACCGGCCGCACATCATCATGCCGCCACCGCTGCTCGCTGATTTTATTTCCAACCAGCACAACACAGTGTGTCTTCCCTCCTCCCTCCTTGCATACTGCTCAAAAGAGCTCGCACAAGAAAGCCGACTGGACAAATGGAAAGCTAATGAGATGAGGAACCCGACGGTGTGACATGCATTGAGTGTTTTGATTTTGGGAGTGATTGGAAGGAGAGAAAGTGAGGGAGATGAAGTAGTGTTAAACTTGGGAAGAAAGAACCACTAGAAATGATGCTCTCGACTGGGGGAAAATGAGTGGCGTGGAGACATGTGTTGACAGTGGGGTGGGAATGGTGCTACAAAAAAAAATGGGAAAAGTATTGTGGGCTGTTCGGTTGGGAGGAGAAATGACTGTGTACTTGGGGAGAGTAAAGAAATGGATGGATGGGACATGGGAATGGTTCTACCTGCCACAGAAATGGCGTGAGTGAGTTGGAAAGTTTTGCCTCCTATTAGACTACTTTGACTACCTGTTTAAAATAGAAAATTAATTTGAAAAATTTTGAAATTTTGAAGGTGAGTTACTTAGTTGTTCTAGAACCTAGGAAAAATATCTGTAGACACTGTTCACAAGAGATGTTGTTTGAAAGAGAAATGGGTTAGAGAAATAGCAGGGAAAAGAATGGACATGCAGACGTTTCATCTGCTACTTCTTTTCTCTTCTCGTGTAATCGCTCAAACTGCCATGCATGCGAAAACGGATTGCAGAAATAGATTGGTCGTGCGATGACGATCACGGTGGTATGACATGCATGGCTTGGTTTTGAGTTTTTAGATGAGATTTGAAGGAGAGAAGCGAAGGGAGTTAGCAGGAACGGAAAAGAAGGGACACGCAGGCGTTTCACCTGCGGTCGGTTGAACCAGAAAAGAAAGATGATGATAATAATGCATGCATAATGACATGATTTTTGTGATGCATGCGAAAACATAAAATCAAAATAATTAAAATTTTAATTGCAATTTTTCTAACAATTTGATTTAATATTGGTTATTATTACTTGATGAGAGAAGAATGGCAAAACATGCTTAAATTATTTCTCAATTTATATTTAGTAATTATGTTGGGTTAAGATTTTTAATTGTCAACTTCATTTTCATTTGTTTTATTTATCTATTAGGTTGGTGTTTTAAATTCAAACTCAAAGTTGAACATGCAAATTAATCAGGGAACCAATTAAGCTCCAAAAATTCCAGAAAATCCAACAAGCATGACAGAGAATATAGAATCCAACTAAAGTATTCCCACACTTGAAACCTATCTGCTGCAACAAAAAGTTTTAAAATGTCCAAAATTTCACTAATGCACATTAGATACTTAAATAATCCAACTTAGGGATTTTGGGCTGTTACAGAGCAACATGATCAAATGATGCTACATCTGCTTTCCTTGCTGGAGTGCAGGATCTGATGGCTGTGGCTCAGATTCAATGTCAATATTGTCTTCGGAACCTAACGCGAAAAGGCGATAAAATCAATAAGAACGAAGAACACTAAATAACTCCAACAGCCAAAAGATATCCAAATCAAATGAAATTTATACAGCAGCTAGGGGATAATTTTAGACAATTTTAGGAATAAGAATCATGCAATTTGGATTTAGGATGCAAAAGTTATAGCCAAAATATACTTTCTCAGCCTATAAAATCAATTAAATTAATTACTGGTACTGTTCATGGCAAAAATTTCTAGAATGATCTAAGGTCTAAAATTTTTATGATAGGTAGGTTATGGCATCCTAATGACAGCAAAATTGAGTTTACTAAAATTGGAGTTATAATGATTTACTTATGATTTTTCTAAGTTGTAAACCTAGCACATGTTACTTTCCAGAAATATAGCTATGCTCAAAACCTATTTCGCATTAAGGTACACTAACAGAGGAATTTAACAAAATTAATTTTGCATAAATTGGAATTATCTGAGAAAAGATATGCATTTTACAAGTTTTAATTCTATTTCGGAATATTCTTAAAATGGTGATATCAAGTTATTAATGTTTGTAAAACTTTTTGTTACCGAAACTTATCTAAATGCATTTTTAGATTAAACTTTAGTTAAATATGAACTTATCCCAACTGGAATCAACTAAAAAGGAATTATAACAATTTAGTTAGGCATTTTCTAAGCTTTTCTAGAATTACAAGAACTTCAAATAATGGCAGAAATGAATTAATAAATCTTATGACATTTTCTGCTGCAAAAACAAGTCCAAATGTATTTTTAAATTAAACTATAGTGAAACAAGAATTTAATGCAGTTGGAAACATCTAAAAAGGATTTAAAATGAATTAGTTGTGAGTTTCTAAGGTTTTAATACAATTTTCAGTTGATAAGTAAATGCTTACTGAAATATAACCAATCCTAACAGAAATAAACGACGTGGACGCTCGTGGGCCGTTGATGCGAAATCCAACGGGCCTCACGCACGGAGAACAGCGCACGCGCGCGATTCCCAAAAGGAGCCCACCGTTGGATCAAGATCCAACGGCTCACGTGGAGGGAAACATTCGGACCGGCGAATGCCCCACCACCACACCGCAGATCTCAAGATGAGCGGCTCGAGGCGCACCTCCTTCGGAGAGTCCGAATGCACTCGCAATCGCGGCCGCAGATCGGCGATGGGCGATCCGAATGATTAGAAACCGAGCGGTCGAACGTTTCTCTAGATGCGGTCGTTGATCACAAGATCGATGGCCCACGATCATCAAAACGCTACGCACGCCCCCGAGAGATTAAGTGCGCCGGGAGGGGTTTAATGAGAGGGCCTACATGTCAGTGAGACAATGAACTAGATTAAGACACATTAATTGCTAAACAATGATTAGCAATTAATGACCCTAACATCTGATCTAGGCTCACGGGCCCACCGTGATGACACAATGAACGATTTAAGACATACTAATCATCTCTAATGATTAACAATAATTAGATCATTAATTGTGTCTTAACGACGACGCCTGAGAGAGGAGTCTCGTCCGCAAAAACCGAGCGAAAAGAATGGCTCGCCGCGGTGTCTCCGCCGCGGTGGCGCAACCTAAAGACTAAAATGGATTCGCAATATCCTTGCGATCTCGATGGTGGTAACCTCGCGCGGTGGGAGTCTAGAACGCCGGCTAGCCGGAAAATAGCGACGGTGACCAACTCGGTTAAAAGCGAAAATGCAGGAAAAGCTCCGCAGCAGTCCAGAGAAGCGAGTGCCACGACCTCTAGGGACTAATAAGAAGCTACCTTGACTGAGATGAGCTTCAAAGATGGTCGGAGAAGGTCAGACCACGGTGGAGCTTGCCGGACCTGAGAACAGGTTTGACTGCCCTCTAAAAATATTCAAACAATTTCTAAAAATTATGAAATTTTTCAGAGAGGTCACATGCCATCCCAGAAACATAGGAAAAATATTTCCATAGGATGATCACAAGATTTGAGATGAATGTTTTTGGAAGACAAGGTTTTGGATCAAAAGATTTGTGACTTTGTATTTCCATAATTCTTGTACAGGAATTGTTTAGAACATAAAGGAAATACATGATGTAAGAAAAAGTTTTAATTTCTACTCATTTTCTTACATTTGAAACACAAGTCCAAAATTGGGATGTTACAAATCTTCCCCCCCCTTACAAGAATCTCGCACCGAGATTCCGTTTACTCGGAGAAGAAAGAGCGGGTAGTCGACGAAGGCGATCTTCCGCTCCCAAGTTTCTTCATCTTCGAATGATTTGACCATGAACCTTAGGAACTTGATGACACGGTTCCTAGTTCTCCGTTCGATTCTTTGAGAATACGAGCAGGATGCTCATGGTAGGTCAAATTTTCTCGACATCAAGATTTTCCAACGGAGTTTCCTCAATTGGAACACAGAGGCATTTCTTCAAGTGCGACACATGGAACACATCATGCACCCCCTTAAGTGTAACTGGCAACTCCAATTTGTAGGCAACAGCTCCCACTTTCTCGATGATGCGATAAGGCCCAACATATCGAGGAGCCAACTTGCCCTTGATGCCAAAACGCTGATGGCCCTTCAAAGGTGAGACTTTGAGATACACAAAGTCATTGGGCTCAAAGCTCAACTCACGGCGACGACGATCCGCATAGCTCTTTTGCCTGGACTGGGCCACGCGTAAATGCTCACGAATCAACTCAACCTGGCTTTCGGCCTCATTGATTGAGTCTTGGCCGAAGAACTCATGCTCACCAGTTTCTGACCAGTTCAATGGGGTTCTACACCTCCTCCCATACAATGCCTCAAAAGGTGCCATGCCAAGACTGGCCTGAAAACTGTTGTTGTAGGAAAACTCAGCAAGTGGCATGCACTTCTCCCAATTCTTCCCATAGGAAAGAACACAAGCACGGAGCATATCTTCCAACACTTGGTTGACTCTCTCCGTCTGACCATCAGTTTGAGGATGAAAAGCTGTGCTGAAAGTAAGACGGGTCCCCATAGTCTCTTGCAGACTATGCCAAAAGCGAGAGGTGAAAAGAGAACCACGATCTGACACAATCGTTCGTGGCACACCATGCAAGCACACAATGCGAGATATGTAGAGATCCGCCAACTGACTGACACTGAGGTTGGTGCGCACTGGCAGAAAATGCGCTACCTTAGTCAATCGGTCAATGACAACCCAGATAGCATCCTTCCCAGAAGAAGTACGGGGCAGACCGGTGATGAAGTCCATACCCACAGAATCCCACTTCCACTCGGGTACTAGCAAAGGCTGAAGAAGACCTACTGGACACTGATGTTCAGCCTTGACACGACAGCACACGTCGCACTCAGCAACGAACTTGGCAATCTCGCACTTCATACGGGCCCACCAGAATCTCTGACGAACGTCCTGATACATCTTGGTAGCCCGGGTGAATAGACAAGGGGGAGTCATGGGCTTCGCGGAGAATCAAACCCCGCAATTCCACAACCTTTGGAACCACAAGTCGCTGTCCAAACCACACAACACCATGCTCATCCTCTGAGAAGAACTTGGCTGTCCCATCCTTGATATTTTGTTTGATTTGACTCACACCAACATCCATCTGGCATGCGTGCTTGATTTGGTCCACCAAGGTTGTTGCACAACCAAGGTAGCAAGAGAACCATGCTCAATCAAGCCCAAATTGAGCCGCTGAAATTCTTGAAGAAGGGCAGGCTGTTGCTCTTGGAGCACTAAAGTATTGCAATACACCTTTCGACTAAGTGCATCCGCAACCACATTGGCCTTGCCCGGATGATATTGAATACCCATATCATAATCCTTGATCAATTCCAACCATCTCCTCTGCCTGAGGTTCGGATCTGGCTGGGTGAACAAATATTTCAAACTCTTGTGATCAGAATACACCTCACAACGGTTACTAATAAGATAATGCAGCCAAATCTTGAGTGCATGGACCACTGCAGCTAACTCCAAGTCATGGGTAGGATAGTTGAGTTCATGAGGCCTCAACTGCCTAGATGCATAGGCCACTACCTTGTCTTCTTGCATAAGAACACAACCGAGTCCCTAACGGGAGGCATCACAATAGATATCAAAGCTCTTGTGGACAACGGGAAGCACAAGCACTGGGGCTGAAGTCAAGCGCTTCTTGAGTTCCTGAAAACTCTCATCACAAGCAGAGGACCACAGAAATTTCTTGTCCTTCTTGAGAAACTCAATCATCGGCTTCGCGATCTTGGAGAAGTTCTCGATAAAGCGACGGTAGTAGCCCGCTAAACCAAGAAAACTCTGCACATCGGTGACTGACTTGGGCTGACCCCAAGATAGAACATCGCTAACCTTGCTAGGATCCACATCTATACCACCTGCTGAAAGAACATGGCCCAAGAATGCCACTTCCTTCAACCAGAACTCACACTTGCTGAACTTGGCATACAGCTGGTGCTCACGCAGCTTTCCCAATACAATCTTCAGATGCTCAGCATGCTCCTCTTCACTCTTGGATTAGATAATAATGTCATCAATGAAAACCACAACGAACTTATCCAAATACTCCATGAACACCGAGTTCATAAGATTTATGAATAAAGCGGGAGCATTGGTCAAGCCAAAAGACATGATGGTGTACTCGTAAAGGCCATAACGAGTAGTGAAAGCTGTCTTTGGAATATCTTCAGCCTTGATCTGGACTTGATGATACCCCAACCTCAAGTCAATCTTGGAGAACACACGGGCTCTGGTCAACTGGTCAAAGATATCATCAATACGAGGCAAAGGATATTTGTTTTTCACCGTCACTTCATTAAGTGGACGGTAATCAACACACATGCGTAGGTTCTTGTCCTTCTTCTTCACAAAAATAACTGGAAAACCCCAAGGAGATGAACTAGGATGGATAAAGCCCTTTGCTTGAAGCTCACCTAATTGCTTCTTCAGCTCCTCCAACTCATTAGGAGACATTCGGTACGGCGCCTTTGAAATTGGAGCGGTACCGGGCAGCAACTCAATAACAAACTCCAGGTCTCGAACTGGAGGTATCCCAGGCAAATCTTCAGGAAAGACATCCACAAAGTCACACACTGTGGGTACATCCTGAGTCTCCAAGGCTGGCTTAGCTTCAAGGGCACAAAGATGTGGCCCTTGCAGCTGCGGTGAAATCCCAACTTGCTCTCCTGAGGGGCTGGTGAGGTATACCCTCTTCCTGGCACAATCGATTTTCCCCAAGTGTTGGGATAACCAATCCATGCCAAGAATCAAATCCAGGCGCGCCGAGTCGAGTAGGATGAGGTTCGCCAAGAATCCCAGTCCTTCAATATCAAGGGGAACGTCCTGGCATTCCTGATCAGCTCTCATTTCCGAACCCGAAGAGCGAATAAGCAATGAAATCTCCAAAGGAACAAAGTGGAGGTCACAAGCAGCAGCAAAAGATCTCGAAATAAAAGAATGCGATGCTCCTGAATCAAATAATAATGTAGCAGGACGATAACTGACAAGAAGCGTAACCAACAAAACATCGGGCGCCTCCTGAGCCTCCTTAGCCGAGATGTGGTTGACTCGACCACTCCCGACACCCTGAGTCTTCTGGACCACCTTCTGGTCAGGTGGGTGACCATTCCCTTGCCCGCATCCTCCATTAGGACGAGGGGCTGTTCCAGTCCTCTGAGGGCAACTGTTGACGTAGTGACCCTTCTTGTTGCAGGCAAAGCAGGTAACCTCGGCAATCGGATTGCGGAGGCCACCATGCTGCTGGATCGTAGGTGCACGTGGCTGAAACACGGCCTATGGGGGACGTGGGACTGGTGCCGATGGCCTCAGCGGTGGCGAAGCCAAAGAACGGGCCCCTGGGTAGGCCCAACACATGGATGGGAGAGGCGGCTGTGCGGGCCGGTGGGCCTCCACTTGCGCTTGCGGGACTCACCCCAGCGCCTTCGCCTTATGCTCGACGACGATGGCCTTGTCCACCAAGGCCTAGAAGTCAGCAAAGTCCACAATAGAGAGCTTGTCCTGCAGCTCCTCAAACAAGCCCTCCATGAACTTCTCCTGCTTGGCCTCATCAGTGGCCACCTCACCCGGAGCATAACGAGCTAAGTGATTAAACTCGTATAAATACTCCGACACAGACTTGCGCCCCAATTTGAGTGCGAGAAACTCCTTCTTCTTAAGCTTCATCAGGCCATCGGGGATGTGGGCCCAACGAAAGGCAGACCTGAACTCCTCCCACGACACCACATGGCCCGTGGGCTGCATGGCGAGAAAGTTCTCCCACCAAGAGAGTTCTTCACTCTCAAGTTGATGGGATGCAAAGAGTGCCCGCTCCTGCTCCTAGCACTGAGCGATCTTGAGCTTTCGCTCAACTAGACGCAGCCAATCATCCGCGTCCAGAGGGTCCTCAGATGGGGAGAAAGTAGGTGGCTGTGTACGGAGAAACTCCGAAAGCCCACCACGAGGCTGGTGGCCACCACCTCCAGATCCCGAAGCACCAGAGTGAGTGGAGGTGTTCCTCGTGATGACCTCCAGAATCCGAGTCTGATCCATGCGATTCCGCTCGATCTGAGCAAGAACCTCAGCCATGGTCAGAGGAGGGGGAAGCTCCTCATCGGAACCAACCGGCTGACTGCTGCGGGTTGTTCTTGCCATCCTGTTCCACAAAGATAGGTCAGCAATAACTCCGGAACAGGAGAAAGAGAGAAACAATTAACAACTCTACAAAATAAACTCTCTGACTTAGAACCAGCATAAAATTGCAGCAAGACCACAAAAATAAAATCCAACTTCCCAGTATGACTAACTCGTATAGAAGAATGGGTAATCAGTTTTTAGGAAGGCAATTTTCAGCACATCAACCTTGGTTCGAAACAGCTAGGAAACCAGATGAAAATTACCTAAATAAAGGTTAGACACTTAGCTAACTCATATCACTTCTAACCCTTTTATTCCCACAAATTTTAGTTGAATTTAACCTCTCATTTTCAGCACTACTTACTTATTAAAAGCTAGTTGTCAGAAATTCTTGCTTGCTATCCAGATTTTATCTTCACTCTTTTGGCCGAAATCCTCACTTCCAGGAGCTCCTAATCTTCTCCAAAAGACAGCCAACACATTAATTTAAAGCTCTCATGGTTTTCCCAAAACCAATTTAATCGATTAAACAACTATCTTTTGAAAGAAGATGAGAGGGAAAATAACTTTTCAAATCCAGCCAAGAATAAGGTGAGATGAGCAAGCTAAGATAGATAATGTCGGGACCCAGAATTACGATTCTGGAACCCTCTGTGTATACTGCACTAGTCCAGGATCACGCTAGTGCACTGAGGTTAACACGGTAAATATCGATCCACACTGGCGATAATTAAAGTAAGCGATTAGTTTGAATAACAAATAAGGGTTTTGACCTTATGGTCGAGTTTACACTTATTAAGCCACGCAGAGCTAACAGAGAAATAAAGCGGCGGCGGAGCGGAAAACTCAGCGTAGATCCCACCAATTCACCACGGGCAACCAAGCGGGATCGGACCTTAACGAACGATCGACCTTCAACGAACTCCTCCTCGAAAGCGGCGAGACTCCTCCATACAGAGGTTTGGACGCAAGTTTTACAACAAGCGTGAGTACACAACCGTACTACGCAAATCATACCACAGAATGCAATGTATAGATGCAGGCTTATTCCAAAGAAAAGGCTTCTGTGGTTCTTTTGCATAAAAGCAACATTTGCAATTGAATACGATAATAGATTGAAAGCATAATTCAAACAAATAGACAATATTAATTTAATGATTGTTTCCACAAAGACACCTGACTAAACAGATTATTTCACATAGCCATATGATTGAGATCACACAGCTCCCATTCCCACATTTTATAAAAACTAACCCTTATGTGAAATCACCGAGCATGTCCATGACCGAGGACGCGGCTATTCGAATAGTTTGATTAACACTCTGCAGAGGTTGTACACTTTACCCACAAGATACAACTAGTGTAGCAAGCACCAATCGTAACAAAGCAGTTCGAAACTTCATCTCAACATTGACACTCGATGTGCTTACAAACCGTTATACATATCACATAGCCCATGCATAACACACATCGTTGGGCGGGGACGACGAATCCTCCCGTGATGCAACTACCAAGTAGTCACACCTCCACCCTATCACATAGCCTAACCTATCCACGAACATCAATCTGAGAATCCATAACTTACTAAGTTAGCCCGTCCCATACGGGCATGTGGTCGTCATTGTAAGGCTCGGTTCAATGGCGCACAAAGTTAAGTCCTTAATTGACCAAGGCAAGACTTCCATTTTCTAACTAAGCCACAGATTATCGTTCCCATCACATAGTCCACCATGTCACACAGTCTCCACCACTTGCCTCAGTCTAAATCCTTTACCACCCCGTTGGTTTTAGTGCAACACATGCCATCACAAAGTAATAACATACAAAGACACGATTTTACACAAAGTTCCATAGTCACTTAGTCATAATTGATATTTGCAACTTACATGAGATGATGACTCGTAGCATGGCTAAGCAATTGTACTCGCATCTAACCAACCCACGTTGGTGCTATAATATTACCAACTAATAACCAATCTAGGGTGACAAGGAATTATGACATACAAGGCCAAGGTGTGATAACAATTTGGATAATAACTATGCCCAAAGCATTTAAATAAATAATTAAACTATCATGCAATAATTTAACACAAAGTAATTTGAAAACTGGGTTCAAGATGATCAAAGGTATGACTTGCCTTGGAAAAGGTCTATGTACTGATCTTGATCTTGGGGTGCTCCTTCTTCCACAAAATTCCCCAACAGATCGCGTCTACTACAAAGCGAGACACAAACAAACAAAACAAATAAATAACAGAGGCAAAACAAACTCCAAAAATTAAATAAAAATCTCAGATAAATAGATCTTGAATTTAGACAGATTTAGGAATTTGAATGGGCTCAATCGGAGTTAGGATGCAAAAGTTATGAGCTTTGGAAGATTGGAAATCTAAAAGAAACCCTAATTCTGATTTTCTGGAATTTCCGAATTACTTTTCTATTGAAAAATCGGATTATTGCGCAATGCTGACGTCATCCGAGGACGTTGAGCGGGATGAAAATCGGCACGGTGGTGGGTCCCACTGTCGGTGACTCAACTCACGGTGGACCGGGTCTCACCGAGCCTCGGCCGGGACCGGTGGACCATGCCGCGTGGCGCGCTGCGTGGATGCGACGGGGCTCCACGCGACGACACGAGGCACGTGGGCCGACGCGGCACCGAGGTGGCGGCGAGGTGGCGTGCCACGTCGGACCGACGGCGGCGGCGGCGGGGACCGATGGCAGCAGCGAACGCAGCGGCTCGCCGGCGAGGGTGAGTGGTACCAACGTGTAGCCCTTGCTATGCGAACCTAATGAAGTAGATTTGGGTGGTCGGGGGCAGCGGAGGTGGCGGCGAGGTTCAAGCGCGGTGCTTGGTTGTTGTCGGACGGCGCTCCGCGGGTTCCGGCAAAGTGGATGGCACCGGAGATTGCTTATGCTCGTGCGATCTTGGTGGTGCGATCGCGAGCAGCGGGACAGCAGATGGCGGCGGAAGAGCTCACCGGAGTTCTCGCGGTGAAAACCCTAGAATCGGCGGGGGCGCGCGCAAGGGCTCGGGTTCGGGGTTTGGGGTTTCGATGCGGGGAGGCGATCCTCGGGGCCTTTATAGGGTCGGGAGGGTGCGAGAGGCGGCGCGGCAAAACCCTAAAAGGAGTCCGAGACGAACACGAGCTCGATTCCGATTTTAAACCGATTCGGGATATGATTTACCGCAATAAGTGCGGTTGAGATGGGGATAAGATTTGCACGTTTTCTAGAAAGGTTTTAAAAGGAAACGTGTTTTGCGGACGGCTTCGAGCTTGAAACATGGCGGGCGCGCGCGCGCGCGCGAGGACGGAAGGCGGCGGCGAAGACGGCGTGTGGGGCCCACACGTCGCTGGTGTGAGGCGGCCGCGCATGGCGAGCGCAGGTGGCCGAGATGGGCCGTGACAATGGCGAAGGAATGGGCGAGTTAAAGAATTCGCCCAATGGATTTCGAGATTTTAAATAGGTTTTTCATTTTAGAAAATACGAGAAATTCAAATGGGCAATAGAAAATAGCAAATGAACTCGAGAAAAATTCTAGAAAAATCTAGAAAATATATCGAGCACATAGAACCCAAATAAAATAGTTTTGGCTATTGTTCATGTTGGGATTATTCATATTAAATGTTTTGATTGTAAGTCAATATTAAGCTTTTGAAATTAAATTCAAATAAAATTCAAATGGTGAATTTTTCCTACTAACTATTTAAAAGATTTTTAAGCTCTGAAAATTGGGATGTTACAAACCTCCCCCTTAAAGGAATCTCGACCCAGAGATTCAAAGAGCTAGAGAAAAGGCTAGGAAATTCGGCTTTCGGCTCTTCTTCACGTTCCCACGTTGCTTCTCCTTACGAGTGGTTGCTCCTTTGGACCTTGCAAAACGAACAGTCTTGCTTACGTGAGGCGCTCTGCGACATCCAAAATCTTGACTGGCTGCTCCTTGTAGGTAAGATCCTCCTTCAAGTCAATTGATTCCAACTGGGCTTGCTCTTCTGGCACACGAAGACACTTCTTCAACTGCGAGACATGAAAGACATCATGTACTCCTGCTAACGACTGCGGTAGCTCCAACTGGTAAGCAACTTCTCCACGGCGTTCCAAAATCTTGAACGGACCAACATACCTAGGGGCAAGCTTCCCTTTGGCATGAAACCTTTTGACACCTCTGAGTGGGGTAACTCGAAGATAAACGAAATCCTCGGATTCAAAACTGAGATCACGACGACGATTATCAGCATAGCTCTTCTGCCTGGACTGAGCTATCTTTAATCTTTCTCTTATCATGGCCACTTGCTCTTCTGCTTCCTGAATAATGTCTGGACCGAAAACTGATCGTTCAGCTGTTTCTGACCAATTCAACGGGGTCCTACAGGCACGGCCATACAAAGCTTCAAAAGGTGACATTTGCAGACTAGCTTGATAACTGTTGTTGTATGAAAATTCTGCATACGGCACTTTTATCCCAACGGTAGCATTAGCTAGAGCACAAGCTCAAAGCATATCCTCCAATATCGATTAACCCTTTCGATCGTCCATCCATGCGTGGATGATACGCAGATCAAATTGGATGGGTACCCAATGCTTCATGCAAACTCTGCCAAAAACGAGAGGTGAACTGAGATCCACGATCTGACACTATCTTTTTGGGCACACCATGCAAACTGACAATCCTTGCCATGTACAATTCCGCAAGGCGATCTCCTGAGTACGTGGTTTTGACTGGCAGGAAATGGGCGACCTTGGTTAGACGATCGACTATTACCCAGATCGAATCGTAACCCGATTGGGTCTTGGGTAAACCGGTGATAAAATCCATCCCGATTTCCTCCCACTTCCATTCTGGAATCTTCATGATTGCGCAAACTGCTGGTCTCTCGTGTTCGCTTCACTTCGGCGTGTGTCGCACAAGGCAACGAACTCGCGACTTCGCTTCAAATTTGGCCACCAAAATTTAGTCTTAACATCCTGGTACATTTTGGTACTTCCAGGGTGAATTGAATACTTTGAGTCATGGGCTTCCTTTAAGATTAACTGTCTCAGACCATCGATATCTGGTACACAGATACGACCATTAATCCAGAGTATGTCTTGATCATCCTTGGTGAAATCTTTGAATTTTCCTTCTGCCATTTTGAGCTTGATATCTGACAACACAGGGTCCTTTGGTTGTGCTTCACGAATCTGCTTCTCCAGGGTAGACTGTACCTCCAAACTGGCTACAAATCCCTTGGACACAACTTCTAGCTTTAGCTTCTGAAATTCTTCATAAAGTTCTGGGCAACTTCCCTTTACTTCCAAATCATTGCAGTAACTCTTACGACTTAGAGCATCTGCAACTACGTTGGCTTTTCCGGGATGGTAGTGGATTCCGAGATTGTAATCCTTGATCAATTCTAACCATCTTCTCTGTCTCATATTCAGATCATTGGGTAAAGATGTACTTGGACTCTTATGATCTGTGTAGACTTCACAATGACACCGATGAGGTAATGACGCTAAATCTTTAAAGCATGCACTCACGCAGCTAATTCCGGATCATGAGTAGGGTAATTCTCCTCGTGGGGTCTCAATTGTCTTGACGCGTAAGCAACAGCTCTTCCTTCTTGCATCAGGACACATCCTAATCCTTGACGCGAAGCATCACAATAGATATCGAAATCCTTGCGAATATCTCGCAAAATTAGCACTGGGGCTGAAGTTAAGCGCTTCTTTAACTCTTGGAAGCTTTCTCACAGTCGGAGTCCAAGTGAACTTTTCTCCTTCTTCAACAATTGCGTAAGAGGCTTAGCAATTGATGAGAATCCTTCGATAAACGGCGTAATAACTCGCCATTCCCAAGAAACTCGCGAACTGAGTTACGATTGGTTGCTCCCAATGTAGCATCGCTTTAACTTTACAGGGTCAATCGCTACTCCTCATTTGTCATCACGTGACCAAGGAAATCCACTTCCTTCTTCCAAAAGTCACACTTATCTGAACTTGGCATACAACCGATGCTCTCGAGTTTTTCCAATATTATCCTTAAATGCTCGGCGTGTTCTTCCTCCGACTTGGAGTACACCGAATATCATCGATGAATACAACTACGAACTTGTCCAAATATTCCATGAATACTTTATTCATCATGTTCATGAAATAGGCGGGGGCATTAGTCGGACCAAAGGACATGACTAAGAACTCATAATGTCCGTACGCGTTGAGAAAGCGGTCTTGGTATATCCTTAGGACAAATTTTTAGTGGTGGTAACTTTGATCGCAGATCGATCTTCGAGAATAATCCGGCTCCTTTCATCTGATCAAACAGATCATCTATCCGGGGTAGTGGGTACTTGTTCTTGATGGTAACCTCGTTGAGAGAACGGTAATCAATACACATCCTCATACTTCCATCCTTCTTCTTGACAAACAACACTGGCGCTCCCCACGGCGACGAACTAGGTCTCACGAAACCTTTCTCAAGAAGGTCTTCTATCATTTCTTCATCTCTACCAATTCATCGGCTGGCATCCGATAAGGTCTCTTTGAAATTGGTGCTGTCCCTGGTACTAGGTCGATGACAAACTCAATGTCACGATCCGGTGGCATTCCTGGTAATTCTTCCGGAAACACATCTGGATATTCACTGACCACTGGTACTTCTTCTAAGGCAAGGGTCTTCAGACTGTTTACTAGCAAATGTCCATCACGAACTGAGGTGGCTAGAAACTCTACCTTGTTTCCTTTGGCGTCCTCGATTGTTACGGCTCTTCGGCCACAATCTAGCACGGCTTTGTGCTTGGATAACCAATCCATGCCAAGAATGACATCTAGGGTTTGGGTATCTAGGACTATTAGGTTGGCTAGAAACTCAACTCCAGCTATGAGTAACTTAGCTCCTAAACATCCCACTCTAGTACTTAGCTCTGCTCCAGGCGACTGGACTAACAGAGTATGCTTAAGTTGCATAACTTCCAAATTATTCTTGGTTGCAAATATTCCAGAAACAAACGAATGCGAAGCTCCAGAATCAAACAAAACTGATGCAGGTACTGAGTTAACCAGAAACTTACCCAGTACAACGTCCGGTGATTCCTGGGCTCCTTCAAGAGTGACGTGGTTGACACGGCCTCTGATCACGGACTGTGGTGCTCCTCCGGCTTGACCAGCAACTTGTGAAGCTCCTTGGTTGATGCCTGGCGCTGGTGTCTTGGATGGCGTAGCTCCAAGGTTGAAGCGTACTGGAGTGATTGTTCCCCTTTGCGGACACTGGTTGGCAAAATGTCCCGGCTGACGACAGGCGTAACAGACCTTTGGTACGTTCTGCTGGTTGCTTCCTGGATTGGGGTTGACAGGTGCAGGGTTGCGGAAGTTACGGCGGTGGACGGGTGTTGAAGTTGGTGCAGGTGCTCTGAACGAAGTCTGGGGTGGAAACCTGTTGAACTGTGCTGGCACTGTTCTTGCCCTCTGTTGTGAT
Source organism: Ampelocalamus luodianensis (assembly GCA_036346255.1). Classification (NCBI taxonomy): domain Eukaryota; kingdom Viridiplantae; phylum Streptophyta; class Magnoliopsida; order Poales; family Poaceae; genus Ampelocalamus; species Ampelocalamus luodianensis. The sequence goes on from JAYEVH010000480.1 coordinate 215,246, forward strand.
TGATGGTTCCCTTGTTGAGCCATCCGGCGTTTGCGGCTATCTTCCAGCTCCTTGCGTTTGTCTTCTAGAACAAAGGCTTTGTTGACCAACTCCTGGAAATCAGGGAAAGTATGGGCGATCAAACTGACTTGCAGTCCAGTGTTTAGTCCCTTCAAAAAGCGACTCTGGCGAGCCTTGTCCGTGGCTACATCTTCTGCTGCGTAGCGAGCTAGCTGAGAAAACTTGTTGAGGTAGTCAGACACTGACATAGCTCCTTGCTTGAGAGCGCGGAATTCATCCTTCTTCAGATCGATAATTCTTCCGTACATGATCTTGGAAAGGCAGAGAATTCTCCCAAGTGATATCTGTGGCGTCTCATGGGCGCACGAAGTTCTCCCACCGCTTCGGCGGTGCCTCCATCTGGTGAGTGGCATACAGAACCTTTTCACGGTCGCTGCACTGAGTGATCAGCAGCTTTCTTTCGATAACACGCAGCCAATCGTCTGCTTCCACTGGAGAGACGTGTCCAGAAAATGTTGGTGGACGAGTCCTCATGAATTCTGCAAGTTTGGATGGTCCATGGTGACCATGAGCAGCTGGGGCTCCATGCTGGTGATTGTTGTTGTTATTGTTCTGGTTGTGCATGGCTTGCATCTGAGTCATCATGGTATTCATCAGCTGAGTCTGTGCTGCCATGAAAGCTCCAAAGTTTTGCAAGTCAATTGGGGGTGCTTGCGCGGGCCGCTCTCGCACTGGTTGCTCATTGCCTCCGGTGTGAGTCACCGAACCACTGCTGCGATCGACGAGTTTGAACCATCTCGCGAGGCTCCAAAGGTCAGATAAGGTAGCAAGCAAGAGATAAGTTAAGAACTAAGCAGGGGGTAGGTTAAACCCAACAAAACACAGATCAAGAAACTCAAATGAAATACCTTTATTACTTAGGGTCTTAGCATGGCTGCAACAGATGCCTAAGGGCCTTTGCAGCTCATACTCGCACACAAAAAGGAACAACGACCTAAGCACACAAAACTACCGCCTAAAGGGCGACTCACTAAACTGAAACTGGCTAAGCCTGAAAACTGAAACTAAGACCAACTACTCGAGAAAGCCTCCACAACCGCGCGCGCTCCCGGCGGTGTGGACTCGGAAGTGAGCGGCATCTTGGCAAACCGATCCCGATGCCTCGAATCGGTGCAGAGAACAGCGTTCCTGTGCAATCGGCTCCTCCGCTCTCGCGGCTCGCATCATCCTCTGCTTCTACTGGACCTTCCTCCGGATCTTCTTCAGGATCCTCCTCGGGGTCTTCTCTTCTTCTTGAACTTGGTCGAGAGGATCTCTTGCAGTGGCGACCTTCTCTTCGGCTCTTTGTAAGGCTTCATAGACATGATCCAATTCCGTGATAGTCCTCTCCAAAGCTTCCTCCTGGGCGGCCACGAACTGGGCAAGGTGCATGACTGTAGCGTTGCTCTCTCCTTCTGTGGACGGGTAGCGTGCTGGCAAGTCCACAGTGCACTGGGTGGTAACGAAAGACGGTGTCTGAAGCTCGTGCGTAGATGTTGCGATATCGCAGCATGGCCAGCGCGACGACTCTGGATACCTTCCAACCAAGTGATCTTCCTCACGAGACGACGCGCGGTGGCTCGCCTTGTCGCTCCTCTGGCGATCGTCAGCGACAAATCACTCCACGGTTCGTCCATTCACCGCCCGATCGTTACCAGCGTGCGATGGACGATCAAAACCTCCAAGAACTCGCACGGACTTCCAAAGCTCAGGCGATCCTCCTGGCGCCACCATAGCTCAAGACGAGGCATCTGTCAAGACATAAACGGGTAAGAGCAACTTTAGAACAAATGGGAGAGAAAGGATTATAGCAATAGTTGAGGCGAGAGAGATATGAGGAGAGTTAAGCAATTAATTGACATTGCAAGTTAATTTTTCCTTTAGAAAATAATTTGGACACTCTAAAGACGGCCAATCTAACTAAGGTCAAGACTCTATCGGTATGGCTCGATACCACTCTGCCGGGACCTGCATTACGATTCGGAACACTCGTGTATATCGCACTAGTCCAGATCACGCTAGTGCACACAGGTTAACACGGTAAATATCGATCCACACAAGCGATAATTAAAGTAAACGATTAGTTTGAATAACAAATAAGGGTTTTGACCTTATGGTCGAGTTTACACTTATTAAGCCACGCAGGCTAACAGAGAAATAAAGCAAAGAATGAACGGAAAACTCCGGCGTAGATCCCACCAATTCACCACGGGCAACCAAGCGGGATCCGGACCTTAACGAACGATCACCTTCAACGAACTCCTCCTCAAAGCGGCGTGACTCCTCCACTTCTGTAGGTTTGGACGCAAGTTTTACAACAAGCGTGAGTACACAACCGTACTCGCAAATCATACCACAGAATGCAATGTATAGATGCAGGCTTATTCCAAAGAAAAGGCTTCTGTGGTTCTTTTGCATAAAAGCAACATTTGCAATTGAATACGATAATAGATTGAAAGCATAATTCAAAACAAATAGACAATATTAATTTAATGATTGTTTCCACAAAGACACACAGCTAAACAGATTATTTCACATAGCCATATGATTGAGATCACACAGCTCCCATTCCCACATTTTATAAAAACTAACCCTTATGTGAAATCACCGAGCATGTCCATGACCGAGGACGCGGCTATTCGAATAGTTTGATTAACACTGCAGAGGTTGTACACTTTACCCACAAGATACAACTAGTGTAGCAAGCACCAATCGTAACAAAACAGTTCAGAAACTTCATCTCAACATTGACACTCTCGATGTGCTTACAAACCGTTATACATATCACATAGCCCATGCATAACACACATCGTTGGACAGGGACGACGAATCCTCCCGTGATGCAACTACCAAGTAGTCACACCTCCACCCTATCACATAGCCTAACCTATCCACCTGAACATCAATGCTGAGAATCCATAACTTACTAAGTTAGGCCCGTCCCATACCAGGCATGTGGTCGTACTGTAAGGCTCAGTTCAATGGCGCACAAAGTTAAGTCCTTAATTGACCAAGGCAAGACTTCCATTTTCTAACTAAGCCACACAGATTATCGTTCCCATCACATAGTCCACCATGTCACACGTCTCCACCACTTGCCTCGGTCTAAATCCTTTACCACCCAGTTGGTTTTAGTGCAACACATGCCATCACAAAGTAATAACATACAAAGACACGATTTTACACAAAGTTCCATAGTCACTTAGTCATAATTGATATTTGCAACTTACATGAGATGATGACTCGTAGCATGGCTAAGCAATTGTACTCGCATCTAACCAACCCACGTTGGTGCTATAATATTACCAACTAATAACCAATCTAGGGTGACAAGGAATTATGACATACAAGGCCAAGGTGTGATAACAATTTGGATAATAACTATGCCCAAAGCATTTAAATAAATAATTAAACTATCATGCAATAATTTAACACAAAGTAATTTGAAAACTGGGTTCAAGATGATCAAAGGTATGACTTGCCTTGGAAAAGGTCTATGTACTGATCTTGATCTTGGGGTGCTCCTTCTTCCACAAAATTCCCAACGACCGACGTCTACTACTCGCAAACGAGACACAAACAAACAAAACAAATAAATAACAGAGGCAAAACAAACTCCAAAAATTAAATAAAAATCTCAGATAAATAGATCTTGAATTTAGACAGATTTAGGAATTTGAATGGGCTCAATCGAGTTAGGATGCAAAAGTTATGAGCTTTGGAAGATTGGAAATCTAAAAGAAACCCTAATTCGATTTTTCGGAATTTCCGAATTACTTTTCTATTGAAAAATCGGATTATTGCGCAATGCTGACGTCATCTGAGGACGTTCGGACGGGATGAAAATCGGCTCGACAGTGGGTCCCACTGCCGCTGACTCGCTCACAGTGGCTGGTCTCACCGAGCCTCGGCCGGGACCCGGTGGACCATGCCGCGTGGCGCGCGTGGATGCCGACGGGGCTCCACGCGGACGACACGAGGGCACAGGGGCTGACGCGGCGCTGAGGTGGCGGCGAGGTGGCGTGCCACGTCGGACCCGACGACGGCGGCGGCTCGGGACCGATGGCAACGGCGAACGGCGGCTCGCCGGCGAGGTGAGTGGTACCAACGTGTAGCCCTTGCTATTGCGAACCTAATGAAGTAGAGCCGGGTGGTCGGGGCAGACGGAGGTGGCCGCGGCGAGGTTCAAGCGCGGCGTTTCGGTTGTTGTCGGACGGCGGCCCGGCGGGTTCCGGCAAAGTGGATGGCACCAGGAGCTTATGCTTATGCGATCTTTGGTGGTGCGGTGCGGCGATGAGCGGGCGGCGATGACGGCGCGGAAGAGCTCACCGGAGTTCTCGCGGTGAAAACCCTAGAATCGGCGGGACGGCGGCGCAAGGGCTCTCGGGTTACGGGGTTTGGGGTTTCGATGCGGGAGAGAGCGATCCTCGGGGCCTTTATAGGGGTCGGGAGGGTGCGAGAGAGGCGGCGGCAAAACCCTAAAAGGAGTCCGAGACGAACACGAGCTCGATTTCGATTTTAAACCAGATTCGGGATATGATTTTACCGGCAATAGGTGCGGTTGAGATGGGGATAAGATTTGGCACGTTTTCTAGAAAGGTTTTAAAGGAAACGTGTTTCTTGACGGCTCGAGCTTGGAAACATGGCGGCGGGCGCGCCGCGCGCGAGACGGCCGGCGCGGGCGAAGACGACGTGTGGGGCCCACACGTCGATGGCAGGAGGCACATACACATGCGGCAGCGGTGGTGGAGATGGGCCGTGATAACGAGCGAAGGAATGGGCGAGTTAAAGAATTCGGCCCGAATGGATTTCGAGATTTTAAATAGGTTTTCATTTTAGAAAATACGAGAAATTCAAATGGGCAATAGAAAATAGCAAATGAACTCGTAAAAATTCTAGAAAAATCTAGAAAATATATCTGAGCACATAGAACCCAAATAAAATAGTTTTGGCTATTGTTCATGTTGGGATTATTCACATTAAATGTTTTTGATTGTAAAGTCCAATATTAAGCTTTTGAAATTAAATTCAAATAAAATTCAAATGGTGAATTTTTCCCTACTAACTATTTAAAAGATTTTTAAGCTCTGAAAATTGGGATGTTACAGATAAGAAGTAAAAATCTTAAGTGCATAGACCACAGCTGCAATGTGAGACCCCAGTTTATTAAGCTTGTAATACTTAACCTTCCACTGGTTCTAGTATCACAAACAGAATAACCCGTGCCTCGATGGACATGTGCTTCCCAGAAATTGCAGCACACATACATTATACAAAAGCATGCATCAATTCCATACAACATAACATAACAAGTCTAGCAAAAGACATACATAATAATAAGTTATTACAGAACAGCCGACCGGCCAAATGACTTAAGTATTAAGTAACAATAGAAGCAAAAGTTACCATAAGATGGCTTAAACCAAAAGACGACCGGTTAGCCACATAACACCACAGGGCAACCGGCCGTCGCAAGCTAATCGCCTCACACACTGCCACAAACACAACTCACAAAAGTGATGCCCTTCGGGCTCACCTTCTTCCTCTGCACACAACAAGTAATGCAGATGAGTACAATAATGTACTCGCAAGACTTACGAGTAACAAACCTATACATAGCTACATGAAACCTGTACCAAAGGAAGGTTGGTTATATGGTTATTTGACGCATAAATCAAGTTTCATTTGCAATAATATAATAGATTGAAAGCAATTTAACAATTCAGTTTTAAGCATTGAAATAGCAGCGAGTAACAATAATTATCAAGTAACCACCTAGAAGTGACTAACCCAATAGCCACCACATATAGCATGAATCCCTGATTCATACCACCCATCAAGTTTTAATTTAAAATGTGGTAGTCTAACTCTTGAAAACCTTACCCAAGCGTGTCCATAACCTAGGACGAGGCTATTCGAATAGTTTTAAACCCTACAGGGGTGTACTAATGTACCCACACTTGCATCGCCTTTAAGCCACATGATTTAGCACACTTCCAAAGGTATGCCGCACACGGCTAAGTCCTCTGAGACATTTCCATCTTGTGAATCAACTACGAGCCTTTCGTATGGATAGAAATCCATACGCTTACATTGTAAAGCCAAAGACAACTACCCTCGTGGTAAAGCTCTTTGGACAACTACAATGCTCCCACACACAACCATCTCATTTTACCACAACGCAACACACACACGCCCTCCTACGACTCGTAGCCAACACATGCCAAAGTACTAAGTCAAGAGATGTATCATTCCCTCTAGTGTAGTTAGCACGCACAAAATGCCTGGATAATAGGTACTCACAAGATGTTCGGTCCTTAATTGATTCGGGCACCATTCCAATCACACCCAAAAGATCACACCATCATACCGTTATGCCCAAGTCCAAATTGTTTTTATTTTTAGTTTTAGTTTTGCAATTTGAACATAGCACAGAGCTGAAATACAGATATCATAATAAATTTGTGTGATCAAGGTTATCGACAAGTCGATAACCGCCCATTTCTACCGAAAGCTAAGGATGTCTAAGCAACAAGCTCGTAAACTACTAAGTGACAAGGATTCATCCAATGAACCCAAAATCACAGCAAGATAAACCTAGGTTCAGTAGTAGAGGATAAGCATTTGCCTACTGATAATGCATCTAATAGGTTAACTATCGACAATAGTTAAAACAACATAGCAATGCATACATAGAATTTGCAAACAATATATTAGAATTTGAAAATAATAGAGCAATATGATCAAATGATGCTACATCCGCTTGCCTTCTTTGGAGTGCAGGATCGATGGCTGTGCCTCAGATTCAATGTCAATATTGCCTTCGGAACCTAACGCGAAAAGACGAAAAAATCAATAAGAACGAAGAACACCAAGTTACTCCAACAGCCAAAAGACATCCAAATCAAATGAAATTTATACAGCAGCTAGGGGATGATTTTAGACAATTTTAGGAACAAGAATCCTGCAATTTGGATTTATCATGCAAAAGTTATAGCCAAAATACACTTTCTCAGCCTATAAAATCAACTAAATTAATTACTGGTACTGTTCATGGCGAAAATTTTTGGAACGATCTAAGGTCTAAAATTTTTATGACAGGTAGCTTATGGCATCCTAATGACAGCAAAATTGAGTTGACTAAAATTGGAGTTATAATGATTTACTTATGATTTTTCTAAGTTGTAAACCTAGCACATGTTACTTTACAGAAATATAACTATGCTCAAAACCTATTTCGCATTAAGGTACACTAACATAGGAATTTAACAAAATTGATTTTGCACAAATTGGAATTATACAGAAAAAGATATGCATTTTACAAGTTTTAATTCTATTTCTGGAATATTCTTAAAATGGCTGATATCAAGTTATTAATATTTGTAAAACTTTCTGTTACCGAAAATTATCTAAATGCATTTTTAGATTAAACTTTAGTTAAATATTAACTTATCCCAACTGGAATCAACTAGAAAGGAATTATAACAATTTAGTTAGGCATTTTCTAAGCTTTTCTAGAATTACAAGAACTTTAAATAATAGCAGAAATGAATTAATAAAGCTTATGACATTTTCTACTGCAAAAACAAGTCCAAATGTATTTTTAAATTAAACTATAGTGAAACAAGAATTTAATGAAGTTGGAAACATCTAAAAAGGATTTAAAATGAATTAGTTGTGAGTTTCTAAAGTTTTAATACAATTTTCAGTTGATAAGTAAATGCTTACTGAAATATAATCAATCCTAACAGAAATAAACGACGTGGACGCTTGTGGGCCATTGATGCGAAATCCAACTGTAATACCCGATTATTCGATATCGAATGCTGTAAGATTAGAGAGAAAATAAGTTAAAATTCAGAATTTTAGGAGAAGTATGGGCCGCCAACCCATATTCGAGAAGAGGAGCGACCATAGTGGCCCAAGGCCCATGAGTGGGCGGCAGCCATTCGAAGGCAAGGGAGGGGACCAAACCCTAGCCCCATTTGCTACGATGGCCGCCGTGCTCTGGTGGCCCGTGCTCTGATGGCGGCGTGCTCTGATGCCTCGCCGCTTCTTGCTCCTCCTCTCCCGGCGCCATCTTTCCCGCCGCTTGTGGCGACCGTGGGAAGAAGAAGAAGAGGAAGGAAGAGAGGATTGAAGGAGAATTTCTTCGTGGGATTTGATCAGCGATCTCCGATGGTTCTACAAGGGTAATGATCGATTTCCTCGCTGTTTAGGTTGTTTTGATGCGAATCGATTAGTTTGATTGGATTGAATTGCTGCGTTAGAATTTCAGTTCTGTCCTGAATGTTGCGTGGCCTGTTTCGTGATCTTAGAGGCCGAATTTGGGTTGTCCATCTCCTAGAGTTTTGTAGATATTGATCTTAGCTTTCGGTGGCCGCCAAGAACACTGAATTCCGACTTTCGAGTCAAAAGTTATGATAGATTTACTATCTGCTGTCCAGAATCCTGACGAGAATTAGCAGTCTCTGTATAGGTTGATTTATGGCCTAGTTAGAGGGTGATTCAGAGGTCTTGCCCATAACAAATTTTGAAGGTGATATCACTAGCTTTCAGGATTGATAAAGAACACTTCATTTGGAGTTACAGATCAAAAGTTATGCACTTTTATTTGTGACTGTCCAGATTGTATGTCAGTCTGTCCAGTTTGTATGTCAGTTTCTATCTTTAATTTTGACCCGTGTGCCACTTTTTGTTAAAGACAATATATGAATGTCGTGCCAACTAGGTTATTGTAGATAATTTCATAAACTTTTCAGATTGTTAAAGAATGTTCAATTTGGAGTTGTACAACAAAAGTTATGGATATTTTATTTTAGCCGATATTTCTGTCTATTAATTCAGTCAACAGATTTGAGCCGTGGGCCAAATTTTATTAGAGGCAAAATCTGAACTTTTGCCCAACCAGAGTATTGTAGATATGTCAGTTAAGAATCCATGGAAATTGGTCTCACCTCATTCTGAGTTCCAGACCAATAGATATGTCAATTACCGTGCTGCTGTCCAGAATTAAGTTATGTCAGAAATTGTTGATTTCATTTTAAGTTTTGTATTAATGACTAGAGTCATCGGGAAGCGATGTTTAGCATCGATTAGTAGTGTTGGGTATATTATGTCCTTATTGAAATTATTTTACTTGTTTAGGAGGTGAAGCCTCGGGTTTAGGAGTATCACCTTTGCCGACTAACGCGTCGCATCGTGGAAGGCAAGTACATTGCCACCCTTAATGATTGTGATTGATGAATGTTTATATGGTCATGCTGTGATTTGGTATGATACGAGAGAAGATGGATTGTTTATGTTCTTTCATATGTGTTGAATCCATGTTTTGTTATCATGTCTTTCAATATTCGTATTTCATTCTATGCATTCATTATGCATGTTTCATCCACTAAAGTGGATTGCAAGTCCCACCATTCCAATGTGGGCGTGTTGGACATTGTCATGTCCGTCCACGGAGTGGATTTGAAAGACCCATTAATTCCGAATGGGCATGTAAGACCCATTAACTCCAAGATGGGCAATGTTGGACACCCGTATGAAACGTTCTTCATACGGAAGTGGATCCCGCATTTTTGTTAAGATGCGGGCTTGAGTGAACACCGACGGTGTTTCACCGGCTATCTGCGATATATGCATGTGTGCAGTCCATTCCTTTGATTTTGAGCATTCATATCATGTTTTCATTTGTAATCGATTGTGATGTGATCGAACACGATGATGAGTTTGTCTTATTCATATTGAATGATTATCTTATTGATAATCAGATTTTTGAGTCATGGACTCACTCTTGCGTTGTTTGTTTTTTTAGGTAACCCCGATGTTGGCTCTTGGGAGGAGTAGACACGCACTACTTGTTCACAACATCAAATTCATGTTCAAGACTAAATTTTAGTTCCATATTTCATTCGTTAACGATGAACTATAATAATTAAATTATAATTGGAGAAGGAAGGATACCTTCTCCACCTGGATGTTGATTTATTACTGCGTGTGAACCTTCTTTATTGATGTTCAGTATTAAATAACTTAGAAGGTGAAGGAAGGATACCTTCACCATGTCTTGTTTATCTTAATGCTATCTTTAGTTGATATACTTGTTTCAAGTTCTTCCGCATTATGGATGTATGTTAGATGTTTTAGGTGACATCTTGGCTTAGGATAGCGGTGTTACGGTTGGTATCGAGCGGGCTTTAGGTCCGTGGTTAATAGAAGACATTAAAATGACACACCGTGTACGCAGAGGTGGGGTTGGGAATCTATTGCTTCCGCATTTCTATTGTTATGTTTCATTCGTTGAGCAATTGTTGAGTTGCTTTTGTATTATCTTTCTTGTTGTTAATCTATGATCTACTATGATATTCATTATCTATGAACTAATACTTTGATTGTCGTGAGATGATCCTGCATATTCATAATTGAGTATTTTGGTGAAGCGTGTTGTTAACGGATGATAAGAAGTGGAGGTCGTGGTTGTTACTCTGGGATTCACCAGGTTACACCACTGTTCGCAGTACGTGGTTAGAGGAGTAGTTACCCTGAGTATCATCATTTCAGGTACTAAGTATGAGTTACTTTAGAAAGTTGTTCTCTTCTTTCAATTCTAATTTTGGCAGTTCTTGTCCTGTGGTGGTTGATGAATTTCTCCTGGGTTTGTGGTTCATGATAGTTTATGGTTTTCAATAGATCCCTCTTGGTTCTCTCAAACAATTATTGCTTTTCGACTGTTGAGTTGCTTTTACTACTTGTGATCGTTGCCAATTGGCAAGATTGATGTTTTCATGGTTGCTCCTTCTTTCTCATTGAAAAAAAATGACTCATTTACTCGTTTGATAGCTTGGTTAGTGAGAGTTTCCCGCTGTAAGTTCGTTTGCATGGAAAAGCTTTTGCTTTATGTGTTTCTTTTGGATTACTTCGAACGTTGAAATTTGAAGTCTCTCTTTTGCTGAAGTAAGACGTTAGAATCCTTTTGTGATGTCTTGCCATGCTTAAATTGAGAATTTATGATTAAGCGAATAAATTGTTATGATATGAGTTACCAAGCTGGGTTATTAGCATAGTGCAAATCAATTACTCTTAACTACCATCCATGGAAGTGAAACTGATTAATTTGATATGTCCTTGTATTTGATTCATGGTGTATGTTAAATAAAGACTGTCAATATCTATTCAGAACCTATAGATCTTACATAAGAGCTAGATTTATCTATTTCTAGTATGCTAAAATTGTTGAAACTTGTATAAAGTACCGGATGGGTGCTTTGGTGTATCGACTCATGAAACCTTGTTTATAGGAAATTATGTTAGTGAATCTTTAATCATGTTTTGAAATGATTTACAACAAAGGTGAAATGTGAATCTATGTTTATAAATGGTTATGTGATTGCAAATAGAATTAGTACCGTATGTATACGCGTGGTTAGTACAATCATCATTTGTTAATGAGCGTGAAGAAAGTGTTGAGCAACACCAACAATTGAGTAGATGAATTTCGTAAGTAGTCTTTGTTAGCGTGCCTTGTGATATTGTTATTGCTTACCATAAACTTGTTATGATAAATTTGTTTCAACCTTGTGGTTTGTGTTCCCTTTGGGAAGTTTTAGGATGGAGTAATAAAGTTTGATGATTCTTGGTACTATGTATGTTGTCGATGTTATTAAATAGTTAAAAATGTGAGAATGAGGTTAATTCTCGTAGTAATTTGATCACCCATGGTGATATTTCCTAAATGATCAAATTTGAATTTGTATTCATGATCTTTTGGGGTTCAGCTTTATGTGGTAAATGAAGTTTGTCGAGTAGCGATATGTTGCAAAGTTATAATGGTTCTTGATAATGCAAGTGCTTTGATTTGAGTACTTATTTGTTCTTATCTGTTAAGGTTCGATATTCTCTTCTTGTGAGGCTTAAGTGTTCAATCGTGGACTCCACTTATGTTCTATAAGTTCATTGCTTAATTGTTTTCTTCCTTGGTCCCGTGTTCGGTCAAGAGTGGTGGATGAGTTTTCTAGTTGGTGAAAATCGTTTCCATTTGTCTCTTCTTTTGAGAAAGAATCAATTCATTCTTTTCACGTGGGTCTTTGAAGTGTTTTCTAATTGTTGTTGTGAAATTGATGTTAATACCCATAGTAATTTGATCGCCTTTGGTGATATCGTTCGAGATGAGAATAATTCAAGTTTAGCTTTCGTGATATTTTCTTTGAGCCCATGAATCATCCGTAGCTGAAATTATTTTAAATAAATTAAGGTATTGGATTGTCTGTTGCTTCTTAAGAGATTTGTGTGGTTTAACTCTAAAGGCTCTTTGGTTTGAGTTGGCAACGCGAGGTTGCAACCAAAGAAGTTATGTTGGTTCCTTTAAGAGGAGAATAATCTACTTGCTTTTCGCGAAATCTGAATTGGAAATGTTTCGAGTTTGGTGGTTTGAGATTATTTGGATCTCATGTTTCTTGTGTAGTTGAACTGCTCAATAAATATAACGTATGGAAGAATTTTTATTGGTTCTTAATTAGTCCTTGTGGTTTGGACTAAAGATCTTATCTTGTGCGTTGTGGCAAAGCGATGTTAGTCAAAAATTAATTTCAGTGTTAAAGGAAAGAGTGCAGTTGGAATATTTGAGAATTTGAGTCAAGTTTTGTAACTTGTGGTTATTTGAATTGTTCATAAACTTTTGCTCTTTACACTCAAGAGTTGTCGAGTTTCAATCGCAATGTCATTTCTCTTATTGGTGGTTATTTGCTATTCCCTTTTCGAGGATGCGTGCACTCGCCGTGAACTCAATTTTTGTTTTCCCGGATCTTCTTTACAGTTATTTCTTTTGGTCTCGTGCTCACCGTGAGCAGCACATTTTTATCTGTGTGGTGAAATTTGTTCTTGTTCGCCTCTTTCTTTTGAGAAAGGATCAACCGCTTTTGTCTTTGTAAAGTTTACAAATCGTAAGTTGTTAATTGGTTTGGTGGTGGTTAAGTGATTGTAGGGTGAGATTTTGCTACCAGTTATTGGAGGAGTAATAGAAGATGAGTTGGTTTTGACCTGAGCCTCTTGGAGGGAAGTTGATTCAGATGGGATGTATGGTTTCGAAGTAAAACTGTATATTGTTCGACTAAGTAGGACCTATGGTATAGTGTAGTTCCAGAACTTTGGTTCATGTTGAAATGTTGGGGATTATCAAATGTATGGAAACCTTAATCAATGTTATAGAGTAAAACAATTGGAAAGTATTGCGATGTTGTGTGAGTGATTCCTGATGATGTCAATGAGTGAGTATGTCGGATTTGTGGGGATGTTAGAGATTTAATCCGATGATTTCACTATTTGTTATAAGAGGAATTCGTTGTAGAGGTCTCGGAGGTTAAATTTGGGCTTTCCGTTTTCATACTAAACTTTTGGTCACCCAAAGATTGGTGTGTAGAGGAGAAAGAAAAGCTGAGTACTCGAGTAGTGGAATGATTGTCGATAGAACCCTTTTGTTGTAGTTCATGAGCGGGTGTCTTGAAAATTTTGATGTGATATTCTTGAAAGTTGGAGGTGATGAGATTGCATGGGTTTTGAGGGCTTTGGTGCCTTCTATCAAATTAATGTTATCAGTTGAAGGAGTGGTCCAGAGTGTTCAGTGGAATCAATAGAGTCTCTCCACAAAGGTGTGGATGATGTATTTCGGTTTAAGCCTAATTTGAGGTTGTTAAATTAAGAGGTTTGAGCCCTGCGGTATGCGATGAATTCGAATTCCAATGTCTGAGAGAAATTTTATTCCTAAAAGAGGAATTGAAAAAAAAAGGATGTTACCTTGGGTATTGAAGCGTTTTCTTGTTACTCATTTGAGCTTTATGTTGTTGATCGTGTCTTCGCATGGTGAGTTGGTGTTGTGTTGGCATGTTTGCTTCTTTCCAATTCAGCAAAACAAAAGAAGTTTTTGGTTTGAGCGTTCAAGTGATCTCCCTTTGGCTTTCGTGGACGTTTATTCGCAATTTGCCACTTGGAAAGTGGAAAGGTTTTCTTGATGAAATTCGATTTACAGATTTTACTCTTGAGCACTCGATTGGTAATGTATAGTTGTGATGTGAATTTTTCTTATTCAGATGTGTTTTGCTGTAAAAGAGTTTGCTTAAAAGAATTCGATTGTATGTTTCCGGTAAAAGAGGGTGATCCTTGTTCGGTGAAGAGTTCAATGGAGAGGTGGAACAAGATTTCGTGCTCTATGTGCTTGTTGTGTGGTTCGACTTCAAGGAGAAGGTTAACCCTGTGTTCATTGGGTTGTTTTCGATAGGTGTCGTTTCGCTAAGACCGTCTCGGATTCCTACACGTTACGCACTTTTGGTTTCATTTGGTGTGGAGTGAGTACCGGAGATCCGGAGTTTGTTATTCGTTAACAACGTTGACCATCGAGTAGGATCTTACCTTCAGTCTCGTCCGATGAGTATAGCTGCAAGTGTCGGGACGAGTGTTAAGACAGACGCCGATTTGCGTCAAGATGTTGTGGTGTCCTCATCAGAAAGAGGCCACTTAGGAGCTGGAGGCTCGCATGCACGAGCATTATTAAGATTTGTTCATATCGAGTACATGTTACCCGTTATTAATTTTTAGTTGCAACCGACCTTTCGCGTAGAGTGGTGTGAGGATTCGGTCGAATCCTATTTAAGGGGGTAGAATGTAATACCCGATTATTCGATATCGAATGCTGTAAGATTAGAGAGAAAATAAGTTAAAATTCAGAATTTTAGGAGAAGTATGGGCCGCCAACCCATATTCGAGAAGAGGAGCAACCATAGTGGCCCAAGGCCCATGAGTGGGCGGCAGCCCATTAGAAGGCAAGGAGGGGACCAAACCCTAGCCCCATTTGCTACAGTAGCCGCGTGCTACAGAGCCCTGCTCTAGCAGCGGCGTGCTACAGTGCCTCGCCGCTGCTGCTCCTCCTCTCCGGCGCCATCTTTCCTGCTGCTTGTGGCGACCGTGGGAAGAAGAAGAAGAGGAAGGAAGAGAGGATTGAAGGAGAATTTCTTCGTGGGATTTGATCAGCGATCTCCGATGGTTCTACAAGGGTAATGATCGATTTCCCTCGCTGTTTAGGTTGTTTGAGATGCGAATTCGATTAGTTTGATTGGATTGAATTGCTGCGTTAGAATTTCAGTTCTGTCCTGAATGTTGCGTGGCCTGTTTCGTGATCTTAGAGGCCGAATTTGGGTTGTCCATCTCCTAGAGTTTTGTAGATATTGATCTTAGCTTTCGGTGGCCGCCAAGAACACTGAATTCCGACTTTCGAGTCAAAAGTTATGATAGATTTACTATCTGCTGTCCAGAATCCTGACGAGAATTAGCAGTCTCTGTATAGGTTGATTTATGGCCTAGTTAGAGGGTGATTCAGAGGTCTTGCCCATAACAAATTTTGAAGGTGATATCACTAGCTTTCAGGATTGATAAAGAACACTTCATTTGGAGTTACAGATCAAAAGTTATGCACTTTTATTTGTGACTGTCCAGATTGTATGTCAGTCTGTCCAGTTTGTATGTCAGTTTCTATCTTTAATTTTGACCCGTGTGCCACTTTTTGTTAAAGACAATATATGAATGTCGTACAACTAGGTTATTGTAGATAATTTCATAAACTTTTCAGATTGTTAAATAATGTTCAATTTGGAGTTGTACAACAAAAGTTATGGATATTTTATTGTAGCCGATATTTCTGTCTATTAATTCAGTCAACAGATTTGAGCCGTGGGCCAAATTTTATTAGAGGCAAAATCTGAACTTTTGCCCAACCAGAGTATTGTAGATATGTCAGTTAAGAATCCATGGAAATTGGTCTCACCTCATTCTGAGTTCCAGACCAATAGATATGTCAATTACCGTGCTGCTGTCCAGAATTAAGTTATGTCAGAAATTGTTGATTTCATTTTAAGTTTTGTATTAATGACTAGAGTCATCAGGAAGCGATGTTTAGCATCGATTAGTAGTGTTGGGTATATTATGTCCTTATTGAAATTATTTTACTTGTTTAGGAGGTGAAGCCTCGGGTTTAGGAGTATCACCTTTGCCGACTAACGCGTCGCATCGTGGAAGGCAAGTACATTGCCACCCTTAATGATTGTGATTGATGAATGTTTATATGGTCATGCTGTGATTTGGTATGATACGAGAGAAGATGGATTGTTTATGTTCTTTCATATGTGTTGAATCCATGTTTTGTTATCATGTCTTTCAATATTCAGTATTTCATTCTATGCATTCATTATGCATGTTTCGTCCACTAAAGTGGATTGCAAGTCCCACCATTCCAATGTGGGCGGTGTTGGACATTGTCATGTCCCGCCCACGGAGTGGATTTGAAAGACCCATTAATTCCGAATGGGCATGTAAGACCCATTAACTCCAAGATGGGCAATGTTGGACACCCGTATGAAACGTTCTTCATACGGAAGTGGATCCCGCATTTTTGTTAAGATGCGGGCTTGAGTGAACACCGACGGGTGTTTCACCGCTATACCGTATATGCATGTGTGCAGTCCATTCCTTTGATTTTGAGCATTCATATCATGTTTTCATTTGTAATCGGTTGTGATGTGATCGAACCCGATGATGAGTTTGTCTTATTCATATTGAATGATTATCTTATTGATAATCAGACTTGCTGAGTCATGGACTCACTCTTGCGTTGTTTGTTTTTTTTAGGTAACCCCTGATGTTGGCTCTTGGGAGGGAGTAGACACGCACTACTTGTTCACAACATCAAATTCATGTTCAAGACTAAATTTTAGTTCCATATTTCATTCGTTAACGATGAACTATAATAATTAAATTATAATTGGAGAAGGAAGGATACCTTCTCCACCTGGATGTTGATTTATTACTGCGTGTGAACCTTCTTTATTGATGTTCAGTATTAAATAACTTAGAAGGTGAAGGAAGGATACCTTCACCATGTCTTGTTTATCTTAATGCTATCTTTAGTTGATATACTTGTTTCAAGTTCTTCCGCATTATGGATGTATGTTAGATGTTTTAGGTGACATCTTGGCTTCCGGATAGCCAGGGTGTTACACCAACGGGCCACACGCAGGAGAACAGCGCCCGCGCGCGATACCCAAAAAGATCCAACGGCTCACGTGGAGGGAAACATTCAGACCGAGCGAATGCCCCGACCACCCACAGCCGTAAATCTCAAGATGAACGGCTCGGAGCGCACCTCCCTTCGGGGTGTCTGAATGCACTCGTGATCGCAGCCGCAGATTAAGCGATGGACGATCCAGAATGATTAGGAAACCGGACGGTCCGAACGTTTCTCTAAATCTGGGTCGTTGATCACAAGATCGATGGCCCATGATCATCAAAACGCTACGCACGCCCTCGAGAGATTAAGTGCCCCGGGAGGGGTTTAATGAGAGGGCCTACATGTCAGTGAGACAGTGAACCAGATTAAGACACATTAATTGCTAAACAATGATTAGCAATTAATGACCCCAACACTGCAGTCTAGGCCTACGGGCCCACCTGACAGTGACACAGCGAACCAGTTTAAGACATACTAATCATCTCTAATGATTAACAATAATTAGATCATTAATTGTGTCTTAACGACGACGGCACAGAGGGAATCTCGTCCGGCAAAAACCCGAGCGAAAAGAATGGCTCGCCGCCGACGGCTCCGGCCACGGCGACGCAACCTAAAGACTAAAATGGATTCGCAATAGCCTTACGATCCCGATGGTGGTAACCTCGCCGGCGGCGAAGGTCTAGAACGCCGGCTAGCCGGAAAATAGCGACGGTGACCAACTCGGCTAAAATCGAAATTGCAAGAAAAGCTCCGCAGCAGTCGAGAGAAGCGAGTGCCATGGCCTCTAGGGACTAATAAGAAGCTACCTTGACCGAGATGAGCTTCAAAGATGGTCGGAGAAGGTCTGACCACGGTGGAGCTTGCCGGACCCGAGGAAGAAGATATGAAATTTGAGACCTGAGCCAAAATGAACACCACTGGTGGTCAAAATAGCTATGATATAGCCCATAGAAGCTTCATGAGCAAGCAATTGAGAAATGGAGCACTCACCGGAGCTGAGGAAGAAAGGGGATGGTTTCGGTCGAATTTGAACAAACCCCGAATTTGTCAAATCCTGAAAATGAAACCCAAAATTGAGTGAGGGGAAATGATTAGGGCATTAAGGAGTTGAAAAGGGTACAAGAATATTTGAAGAAGAACCACTGGAGCTTCATGATCCACAATGGAGCTCCACGGGTCAACAATGGTGATATGGTGTTTTTGGTGTATTACGCTCCAAAAATGAAGAAGGAGCTTTGGATGGTGTAAAAGAACACCAGGAAGGGGTTTTGGGACCTTTATATCGCTTGGAAAACTAGGGTTTGGCAAAAGGAGCCTCTGAGGTGAGCTAAGTCCACGACACAAACATGGACCGAAAAGCAAAATGATGGAGATGTAGGAGTAGGGCATGCCTCTCGGCCGAAAGCACCTGCAAGCACTTAATGCCGACCAGGGAGACGTTGCCAAAGGAACATGATTTGACAGCGCCATGCCTCTCTCTGTTCACGCACGACGGGAGGTTGAAGATGACCAGAGAAAAAGGCAAGGACGTTGTGGGTCGTTGGATTTAGAAATGGACGGCTCCGATCTCTCGAAGCTCCTGAGGTTTAAACACAATGGAGGAGATTGTGAGCGTTGGATTTTAATCCAACAGCTCAGATCGAACAAAACAATCGGAAGTCCGAACATTTCTGGCTACGCGGACGGTCCGATTTTAATCCAATGGCTGGGGTTCGCCCAAAGCTCCGGAGGTTAGAATCAACAAAGACGATCGCGAACCCTTGGATCATAAATGAACGGCCACGTTGATAGATTGCATTCGGACGTCCGAATGTTCACGCGAACCTAGGACGATCGATAAGGATCCAACGGCTGAGATTGAAAGCGCGCTTTTAAGCCGGATCGGGTGCAGTTAGTTGACTGGACCAAGTCAGGTGGCTTGAGCCCGAGTCTGACTCGAACCCAACGCACAGTGAAAACAGGTTTTGGGTTTTAAATTGAGCTGGGACTTTGGGGATTTATTTGAGATAGCAAAACAACTCCAAAAATTACGAAACCTTTACTGGAGCTTGCTAACTCAGATATTAACCTTGTGTAAAATTTTCAGATGTTTTTATGCAGTGCATTATTCTCCAAAAATTATGCAAGGCTCTGGTTTAAGGTTTGACTGCCCTCTAAAAATATTCAAACAATTTCTAAAAATTGTGAAATTTTTCAGAGAGGTCACATGCCATCCCAAAAACTTAGGAAAAATATTTCCAAAGGATGATCACAAGATTTGAGATGAATGTTTTTGGGAGACAAGGTTTTGGATCAAAAGACTTGTGACTTTGTATTTCCATAATTCTTGTACAGGAATTGTTTAGAACATACAGGAAATACATGATGTAAGAAAAAGTTTTAATTTCTACTCATTTTGTTACATTTGAAACACAACTCCAAAATTGGGATGTTACATGCAAGTTCCAAGTCATGGGTTCTTAAGTGCATGGACCACAGCTGCAAGTTCCAAGTTCACAGCGATGGTCAACCGCTTCTTGAGTTCTTGGAAACTCTTCTCGCAATTAGCGGACCACACAAACTTCTGCTCTTTATTGAGCAACTCAGTCATCGGTTTCGCGACTTGGAGAAATCCTTGATAAAGCGGCGATAGTATCCCGCTAAACCAAAAAAAACTCTGCACTTCGGTTACCGACTTGGGCTGATCCCAAGAGAGCACATCGCTGACCTTGCTTGGATCCATAGCTACACCTCTTGCTAAAAGAACATGGCCCAAGAATGCCACTTCCTTCAACCAGAACTCGCACTTGCTAAACTTTGCATACAGCTGATGCTCACGCAGCTTTCCGAACACAAGCTTCAAGTGCTCTGCGTGTTCTTTATCGTTCTTGGAGTAGATAAGAATATCGTGGATGAAGACCGCCACAAACTTATCCAAATACTCCATGAAAACCAAGTTCATAAGGTTCATGAACAGGGCCGGAGCATTGGTCAAGCCGAAGACATAACGGTGTACTCGCATAAACCGTAACCAGAAAGAAAGCCGTCTTGGGAATATCTTCAATTCTGATCCTTAGTTGATGATATCCCACTCTCAGATCAATCTTGGAGAAAACTCAAGCTCCGGTCAATTGATCGAAGAGGTCGTCGATATGGGCAAAGGATACTTGTTCTTTACCGTTACTTCATTAAGTGGACGGTAATCAACGCACATGCGCAAAGTATTATCCATCTTCTTTACAAAGATTGCTGGACAGCCCCATAGAGATGAGCTAGGGCGGATGAAACCCTTCTCTTGAAGCTCACCAAGTTGTTTCTTCAACTCCACCAACTCATTCGGAGGCATCCGGTAAGGCCTCTTTGAAATCGGTGCAGTACCGGGCGCCAACTCGATAATGAACTCAAGGTCTCGAACTGGTGGCATCCTAGGCAACTCTTCGGGGAAGAAATTGATTAAGTCACACACCACAGGGACTTCAAGGATATCTGGAGCCAACTTCGCTTCAAGTGCGAAGAGATGCGATCCTTGCAGCTTCGGAGAAAAACCAACTTACTCGTCGGAGGGACTTGTGAGGTAAACTCACTTCTTGGCGCAATCAATTTGACCTAAATACCAGGATAACCAATCCATACCAAGAATTACATCCAAACTCGCTGAAATGAGGAGGATACGATTTGCCAAAAATCCCACCCCCTCGATATCAACAGGAACATCCCGACACTCTAATTCAGCTCTCAACTCCGAACCCGGAGAGCAAATGAGCAAAGGGATAAGAAGAGGAGCAAAAGGAAGATCACCCACAACAGCAAAAGACTTAGATACAAAAGAATAAGAGGCTCCCGAATCAAACAAAACAATAGCCGGACGAGAATTAACAATAAGTGTACCCAACACGACGTCAGGTGCCTCCTGCGCTTCCTCAGCTGAGATGTGGTTGACGTGGCCGCTTCCCATGCCCTGGGTCTTCTGGATGGCCTTTTGATCCTGAGAGTGACCACTCCCTTGCCCGTGTCCTCCATTATGACGAGGGGCTGCTCCGGTCTTCTTAGAACAATTATTCGCATAGTGCCCCTTGTTGTTGTAGAAGAAATAAGTGACCTCGGCAGCTGGATTGCGGAGGCCACCTTGCTGACTTGCAGGCAGATGTGGTTGGGCCACAGCCTGCGGATGGTGATGTACAGGTGCCGAAGGCCTCGGTGGTGCTGAAGCCCGAGAACGAAACACCGGGACTTGCCTGATGCGAGGACGAAGAAGGTTGGCCCTTGCAGACTTCTGAGCTTCCCACTTGCACTTGCGGGACTCTCCCGGCGCTCGGCCTTGTGCTCAAGAACAACGGCCTTGTCGACTAAGGTCCGAAGTCGGAAGTCAACAATAGATAGCTTGTCATGTAGCTCCTCGGACAAACCATCCATGAACTTCTCCTGCTTGGCCTCATCGGCCACCTCTCCTGGAGCATAATGAGCCAAGTGGTTAAACTCGTATAAATACTCCGTCACCGATCTGGGCCCTTGCTTGGGCGCAAGAAACTCCTTCTTCTTGAGCTTCATCAAACTAGCAGAGATGTGAGCCCGACGGAAAGCTGTATGGAACTCCTCCCAAGAGATGACGTGGCCTGCGGGCTGCATGGCGAGAAAGTTCTCCCACCAAGAAAGTACTGCCCCTTCCAGCTGATGGGAGGCAAAGAGTGCCCTCTCCTCATCCTAACACTGAGCAACGTTGAGCTTTCGCTCAACTAGATGCAACCAGTCGTCTGCATCCAGTGGGTCCTCTGACTGAGAGAAGGTGGGCGGCTGAGTGCGAAGGAACTCCGAGAGTCCCCCTCGCGGCTGATGTCGACCTCCTCCCCCTGATCCGGAGGCACTAGAGAAAGCTGAGGTATTGCACGCAATAGACTCCAAAATCCTCGTTTGATCAATCCTGTTGCGCTCGATCTGAAGGAGAACTTTGGCCATGGTCGGAGGAGGCGAGAGCTCCTCATACTAACTAATCGGCTGACTTTGACCGCTTCGAGTCCTTCCAGCCATCCTGTTCCACTAAAATGGGTTAGCAACAAAGCCTACAAACTTGAGGCAAGGAAAACAAATAACACAACTAAGAAATGAACTCCAAAGGCTTGAAAAAACAGGCACAAAATCAGCACAAATGCCTCAAGACACAAGATCAACTTCCTGACATGACTAACTCGTATTGGAAGAACGAGCAATCGGTTAAGAAAATAAATTTCAGAACACAACTCAGATCTAACACACAGAAAGAGCAGGGCAAAACCATCTAAAAGAGGTGTTAGATACTTAACCAACTAATATCACTTCTTACCCTTTTATTCCCACAAGTTTTAGTTGGATTAACCTCTCATTTTTGGCTTTATTAACTGACTAAAGGCTTACTGTCCAGAATTTAACGCTTGGTGTCCAGATTTGAATCCAAGCTCCTAGCTGAAATTTCCAACTCCAGAAGCTCCTAATCTTCGTCAAGAGATAGCCCCACTTTAAATTACAACTCTCATTGGTTCCCAAAACCAATTTAATCGATAACAACTAGCTTTTGGAAGAAGAAGAGAGGAAATCAGCTTTTCAAAACTTAATAAGAACAGGGTAAGATGAGCAAGCTAAGATAGGTAAGGAGTAAAATATGAGGACTTACTTAAGTTTTCATAAATCATTTGATAATTTTGAAACTAAGTTTTTCAAAGCATCCTAAAGGCGACCAAGCTAGGGGTTTTTAGGGTCGGTATGGCTCTAATACCAAGCTTTGTGAGACCCCGAGGTATTTAGCTTGTAATGCTTAGTCTTCCATTGACTCTAGCATCACAAACAAAATATCCCGTGCCACGGGAAAATGTATACTTCCCAGAATTGCAGTATACACACCCTTTTACAAAACAATGCATCAATTCCATACAAGTTCTATACAACCAAACTAAAGCTTTACAAGCAAAAGACATATATAATAGTTATTACAAAAGGGACCATCTGGTCAAAAAACAAGCTAAAGAGTTATAAATAACAGCGGAAGCAAAATACCATAAGATGACTATGAACAAGAGCCAACCAGTTTGCCACACACCCACAAGGCAATCTGACCGGGCCGCCAAGCTAGTCGCACCCACCGCAGCAAAACTCACAAAAGTTGATCCCTTGGGGATCGACCTCCTCTGCAACAATTAAGCAATGCAAATGAGTACAAAAATATACTCGCAAAACTTACGAGTAACAAACCTAGATATTACTACATGTAGGCTTTAATCAAAGGAGAAGGCTAAAGGTTCATTTTCAGCATAAAGCAGATTATATTTGCAATAGATAATAGATTAAAGGTAGTTTGCATGATCTAATTTTAATTTGTTCAAATATCAGTGAGATAATAAGTAATAATAGTAAGACATCCTAGAGATGACTAACCCAATAGCCATCACAACAAATAGCACGAATTACTCATTCGTACCACCCACATCAAATTTTAATTGAAAAGTTATAGTCTAGTTCTTTCACGACCTTACCAAGTATGTCCATAACCTAGGACGAGGCTATTCGAATAGATCAAACCCTGCAGGGGTGTACCAATATGCCCACACTTCAGATCGCCTTTTTGCCAAGCTATTAAGCACACTTCTTTTGGTATGCCGACATGGCTAAGTCCTACGAGACATTTTCAATGGATTGCATTAAGTAGGACTCGCACGTATGGAGGTTGACCCTTAGTGATCCGCCGGCGACGAAGATCACAAGGACTCATACGTTGAGTCGGAAACACCGGCCCAGCCGAAGCAACTGTGGGTGTTCCTAGGTATGGAGAATCTAACCGGAACCCCATGCCTCTCATCCCAAAACGAACATTTTTCTCTACCACTACCACTAGCGACTCATTAATTAACATCTCCCAAAGTACTAAGTCAAGAGAGGTCCCATATCCCTCTAGTGTGGTTAGCACGCAAATATCGCTTGGCTTAATGACACAAGTAACTCGGTCCTTGATGACCCGGCCACCATTCCATTCACACCAAAAGATCACACCATCATACCAATGTGCCCAAGTCTAAAACATTTTATTTTCAGTTTTAGATTTCACAAATAAACAAGGCACAAGGTGCTGAACGTAAGTAATGATAAGTTTCATGTGATCAAGGTCATCGACTAAGTCGATAACCGCCCAATTCTACCAGTAACTAAGCATTGCTAAGAATCATATCGTAAAGATAATTAAAAGACCATAAATCATTCACCGGGCTCTAATTCACCAGTGAGAATATTTATTTAGGTTTGTGGTAGGGGTGAACAATTTCAGGAAAACTATGCAATAGGATTAGCTACCTCTAATCAACAAAATTAACTTTGACACAAGAAGCATGCATACTTATTCATTGCAAACAAGATATTAAACTTTAAAAGTAATGGGATCAATATGATAAAATGATGCTACATCTGCTTGTCTTGCTGGAGATCACTTTGTTAATGCAGAGGATCGCTCTCACAATCAACAATTTCTTCGGAACCTATCGCAAGAACGAGAAAATCTTATAAAAACGACGAACACGAAAAAGACTCAAAATCCAAAGTCATCCAAAATTCATGAAATTTACACAGCAGGCAGATCTTGATTTTAAATGAATTTAGCAACAAGAATCGTTCATTGCACAAATTAATTTTGAACGATCTGCCTACCTAAACAATTTTAGTCTGCTGGAAAAATCAAAATTAATTGCTATCTGTTACTGTTCACTGCACAAATTTCCAGAAAGTTTTTGAACATGAAAATTTTATGGTAGCCAGATAATGACATCTTAAGAACAACAAAAATTAGTTTACTACATTTGGAGTTAAAATGAATTTATTATGATTTTTCTAAGTTATGAAACTAGTGCATAATTACTTTAAGAGGCATAGACCATATTAAAACCTATTCTACACTAAAGCATATTAATAAAGGACTCTAACACATTTTAGTTTACTAGATTTGGAGTTATAGAGAATTACTTATGCATTTTTCAAGTTAAATATATTTTTAATGCAACAATTAAAGCTAAACCTAATTTAAATCTATTAACAAATTTTTCTGGAGCTAAACTAAGCCTATAACCATTTTTAGATTAAAGCTTAGTTAAAATCAGAACTAACAAAATTTGAATCAACCGAAAAGGATTTAAAATGAATTAGTTATGCAATTTTGAAGTTTATTAGAATTTTCAGTTGGCAAATAAAGCTTACCGGGATTTTATTAAACAAACTTAACCGGAAAAGACATGGAAAAACGTGGGCTATTGAGATCAGATCTAACGGTCCACGCGCACCGAAGCACAGCACACGCACACACAGAGGCCCAACAGAGCCAATCGTTTGGATTTAGATCCAACGGTCCACAATGTGAGAAACGTTCAGAGGTCCGAATGTTCACGACGATCTGGGCCGTTGATCTAAAGATGGGCGGCTCACAGCGAGAGTTCCGTTCGGAGGTTCGAACATTCACGCGATCTGAGCTGCAGATTTGAAATGAACGACCCCCTAGTGATTTGGGAGATCCGGAGGATCGAAAGTCTCAACTGATCTGGACCGTTGATTTTAAATCCGATGGTCCATAATCATCAAAGCATTGCGCACGCGCACAGCGTGGGGATAAAAAATGTGGGCCCACATGTCAGTGGCACTTAAAGTCGATTTAGGATAGCATTAATTACTAAATCATGATTAACAATGATTAAACAATGATTAGCATTAATGATGTCCTACATGACAACGCACAGTGCCGATCTCGTCCGACAATAACCCGAGCGCAGACAACGGCTTGCCGCCGGTGACTTCGGTCACGATGGCGCAACCCAATGGCAAAAATGGGTTCGCAACAACATCGCGCACCCACTAGAGGCAATCTTGACGGCGGCGATGGCCTAGAACGCCGA
This sequence comes from Ampelocalamus luodianensis, assembly GCA_036346255.1. Taxonomy (NCBI): domain Eukaryota; kingdom Viridiplantae; phylum Streptophyta; class Magnoliopsida; order Poales; family Poaceae; genus Ampelocalamus; species Ampelocalamus luodianensis. The sequence goes on from JAYEVH010000480.1 coordinate 241,208, forward strand.
CGAGCTGGAGATGAACGGCGGTGACAAGCACGACCAAAGATGAAAAAATAAAAGCTCCGCAATAGTTCAAGATAGCGGTGCCACGCCTACTAGGGGCTACTAGGAGGCTACCTTAGCGCTGAAGAGGGACAAAGATGGACGGAGCGGCTCCGACAACGTAGGACCTTGCCGGCGCCAGAGAAGAAAAAGTGGAGAAAATGGCTTGAGCAAAAATAACTGAAATGGGTGGTAGGGTTAGCTTCATAATAGCTCAGAGAAGGTCTATGAGCAATTAATTGCAAAAAGAAGCACCTTACCGGAGTTGAGGAAGAAATGGGGTGAACTCGGCCGAATTTGAACAAACCTCAAATTTAGTAATCCCTGTGAATGTCAAGCCAAATTAAGTGAGGGGAAATGCTTGAGATGAAGAGGGGCGCAAAGTGACGCGAAAATAATTGAAAAATAACCCTCGAAGCACTGGCGGCGAAGTAAAGTTTGCTCTAGCCGTCAATGGTGATTTGGGGGTTATTTGGCTTTGGAGTTCTTCTGAGCAGAGAGGGAGCTAGAGGAGCTACGGTGATGTTGAAAAGGAAACCAAGGGAGGCCTTGGGGGCTTTTTTTATAGCCGGGGAGCTAGGGTTGAGCAAAGACCAAGCTCTCGGGTGAGCTAGGTCCAGCACTGGCATGGACAAGCTGAGGCGACGGGGCAGCTAAGAACACGCCTTTGGGGCCTAAAGCCTAGTGCGCATTTAATGCAAGCAGCAAAGAGCCGTTGACGAGTACGAACGGGAGGTGACAAGGCACTGCTGCCCACTCCATGGCGCCCTGGCACACATGCACACACGCTGGCATGACGAAGAAGATGACCAAGAGGCGGTGGCCCACATGTAAGTGACAACCAAAAGTAGCTCGAGTCTAAACTCACAAATGGGTTGAGCCGAACCAATTGACTTGAGTCAAAGCTTTTTGACCGCTGGATTAGAAATGGACGGTTGAGATTGATTCGCCAATTCGGGAGTCCGAACATTCCAAAGCAACCTAGATCGTCCGATTAAGAGCAAAGGGTTAAAACACGCGCACCGCTTTGAACGAACCCGGTACGTTTAGTTGATCGGGTTCAACCAAAAACTCAAACTGGCTCAGGTCGTTTTGATTCAAAGCGACCGAGCGCAACACAAACGTTGGATTTACATCGAACGGCTCACAAGCGGTGGTGGGATCGGAGGTTCGAAGGTTCACACAAGCGTGGGTGGTCCGATGCAAATCGGACGGCTCAAAATCCATGCGCGATTTGAACGGGCTGAGGCAGGGTGCAAGGTGGATGGGTCCAACTAGGAAAGAGGGTTTGGGCTTGGGTTAGACTTAAACCCAACAGTACTTTGACCAAAGGTTTAAATTGAACTTGATAACTTGGAAAAATATTTAGAGATAGCAAATTAACTCCAAAAATTCTGAAATTTTTACAGGAGCTCGCTGATTCTAGGATTGACCTTATGAAAAAATTTCAGAGGTTTTTATGTAGAGCATTTTTCTCCAAAAACTTCCTCAAGGTTCTGGGTTAGGGTTTGACCAAGGGTCAACAGGTTTGACTAGCCTCTTAAAATATTCAAACAATTTTTAAATTTTGTGAAATTTTTCAGAGGTGTCACACAACATCCCTAGAACCAAGGAAAATTATTTCCAGAGGATAATTACAAGATTTGATAACGATTGAAAAAGAGGGTCATGACTTTGGTCAATTGGAAGATTAAGGTTTTGGATTTCCACAATTCTTGAATAAGAATTACAAAAGAGTTCACAAACAACAAGATGCAAGAAAAATTTTAATTTCTACACATTTTCTTACATTTGAAACACAAGCTAAGAATTAGGGACGTTACAGGTTGATTCAGGAGGGTTTTGGTGTATTGCACAAAGATTTGGACAATATTGCCGACGATTACACAAGCACACCTGTATTGATTTATTATGTGAGGGATCTAGTCACCTATGTATCATCCATTATTAAAGGGAGTCCATTACAATATTTTTGCATGATGTCGTTTCATTTTCAAAACTTTCATCCTTTTGCAATCTGATGGTTCCAATAGGACTGCCTTCTCTAAGTAGAAGTATGCTTTCATTTACCTGACTATCACATTCAATTTTGTGCTTTTCAGAAAGTACGCTTTGATAATTTGGAGCCTGAGAGTGAATTTTATGGCCAGGGAAATCCTCATTTTGCGACGGCTTGATCATCCAAATGTTATCAAGCTGGAAGGTCTACTAACTTCAAGGATGTCTTGCAGCTTATATCTTGTTTTTTAGTACATGGAGCATGACCTAGCTGGCCTAGCATATTTTCCTGGAGTAAAATTTGCCGAGCCTCGGGTATATAGATATTATGATACAGTGGTGCTTAGTGCATCCCTAGAGCATGTTTGATTTTTGACCTGATGGCACTTTTATGCATATGAGCTTTGATGCAAGCATTTATCATGTAACATGAATCATGTTATCTTGTGTATTAGGAATCTGCAGGTTGATTGTTTACATGTTGGAGATCTCGTAGATGGTTGAATGATCGATCGCTCATTGAACTCGCCCTCGTCTCCATGTTGAAATCAAAGGTAAACTCGATGTGGCTCAATTTTATTTACATGATCTTGTAATCTTGCCATAGAATTAATTGCCCTGAGTGCTTGGCATTGTATAGATCGCTAAACAAGAGAAGCTATAAAGAGAAACTTCCTACCGATCCGTCAAATATATGAAGTATGGCCTTCTTTCTTTTGACTCTACTTTTTCTAAACCAAGTCCATTCTATTTTATACATTTGTCAAAATGCTTAGTACATTTGTTCTATTGAGTCTCATTATTTTAGTTCTTTAATTGGTAGAACACATCTATTTGCTTTGTAGTTTCAAAAGATCAAGTGTTACAAAAATCAAAGAAATGCATTTGATGGTTGTTTGTTATCGTTTTCTTTTTAATTACTAAAACCAACAACATAACCTCATATGGTATATACTACTTATTTGATACTAGTGAATAAGTATGTTGTTGATGGGCTTGGAGTATGAGTAATGATTAGAACAATGGTAGCTTAGCAGTTCACCTAAAAAAATGTCCTTTAACAAACAATTTGGTGCTGTTTAGGAACTCTTAGAAAATTTTTTGGTTAGAACAGGAGATTACATTGTGTATCTTTTATGTTGAGCCCACTAACTGCTTCTCAGAATGCTTCATATAGGAGATGTTAAGAAAAATCTGAATTTGATTTGCTTATCAAACTTTTCTCCTACCATTTCCTCTACTAATTTTTCTTCTTCCAACACTCTTTAACTCCAACACTCATATAGGCGAAGGCTTGGTTCCTATGGGTACAATGCATTCACGTGATTTGCGTGATCGAGCTTACATATACTACCGACTTCTTTTTACTGATCCTGAGGTTAGTAACATCTGAGCTCATATCCGCTGCAATTAAATGAACATCGAGCTTACAGGTTTTAGCTAGGGGTATCGAGTGTGACCTTGCATTGCTCTCCGTTGAGAATGAAGAGTTCTGGCGAGGAACAGAGCCACTTTTAGAGACATAAATTCATATAGTGAAGCTCAATTTTAGATATGTTTCTAAGGTAATCTTATTTAATTGGATGATTGAGCTTACAACTTTACACTATTTTCCTTTGGAATAGCCCAGGTCACTCCAATGTGTAATTTTGATGAACATCAAATGAGCAGAGTTAAATTTGGTGTAACTCTACTGACCCTAATATGTCCCTTGACTTACTTAGGCTTCTTTTGGCAATGAAGTAGTTTTTTTAAAAGCACTTACACTAACTATGGGTGAAATTTGTATGATAGAGCACTCTGAGAAACTTCAGAATCTTGTAAACGATGCTCTTGACAAAGGTGCCAAATTACTAGCAAAGGGAGCTTTGGCAACTGGGTGAAGAGGCGATTGATCAATTCTTTCCTCCCATTGCTCGTGAATGTTGATCATACAATGAAAATTATGCAAGAAGAGGTAAATTTGGAGGCAATGGTTGATTTCCTTTTGCACCAATGATATTTTTCTTACTCTGTTCCTTGCTAATCAATGAGCTTTTGGACCAATTCTACGATCATGATATTGATTCGATGAAGAGGTTATCAAACTTGCAAATGATTCAAAACATGGTCTTGGTTGTGCTGTATTTTTGGCAACTGTAAGCGCCATCAAAATAGCATCCCAACTACACTGTGGTGTTGCGGTTATCAATGATTTTGCTTCAAGTTATATGTGTCAATTAGGCATCATTATCTAGTTTGTGTTCTGTCCTTTGTAATAGGTGACACAAACTGAAGCATAATATTAGTATTATGGTGTATATGTAATCAACTAATTGATGGTATTGGGCTTGAAATGATGCTAGCTTAAGCTTGAACTTATTTTGTGTGTGGATTAATGTATGGATGTGTATTGTGGATTATATGATGCATATGGATGTGTACTATTGTGGATTATATGATGCATATGGATGTGTATTGTGGACTATATGATGCATATGGATGTGTATTGTAGATTATATGATGTATGGATGTGTATGAATCAAATATTAGTGTGTATATGTGATCACTGACAATTTCTGCTAGTATTACTATCTTGGCTGCTATAATTTTGTTGACAGCTGTGGGGACCCCGGTAATTATCTCCATAAGACCGAGATTAGACAAGGTCTTAGGGACATAATTACGAGTCTCCGGTAAATGAATTCCATTTTAACTCTATCCAAGTGAGAGTCTTAGCCGAATACTAGAGCCTCAACGATCATGCGTATTGCTCCCTGCGGCGCTACAGATTGTCGATTCTCCTTGATTCAAGCACTACACTTAGTGAGTTAAATGGGAATTCATCAACAACGAGTATGGCATATATTGACTCCCAAGATCAACGACCAATATACTCATACCCTCATCCAACGTTGATTACATCCATACAACGCATACAACAAGAGATAAAAAGACATCTTGCATAATAGTCATAGTCTGACTTATTACAAGCTACCGACCGGCCAAATTCAAGTAAAGTACCAAGTAGCGTGAGTAAATAAATAAAGCAAAAGACCAAGAGTGGTATGCCCATCACCCATCGGCAACCGATCGGGAGTTAAATGGTAGCACACTACTCATTAGTGTCACCCAAGTCAACACTAGCGAGATCATCATAATCATAACCTTCCTCACCTAAAAGGCCAAGCAAACATCCGTGAGTACAAGTGTACTGCAAGTCTTACACAAATAAAAATAGTTATGCATAAGGGTCATTCAAAGGATGGCTCATATTGGTTTAGTTTTGCGAAAGAGGCGCAACAATTAACATCCTACACATACTAGTTTTTCATGTGCCCATTTAAAATCAGATTTGAAGTAGAAGTAAAACATGTAGTAAAGCATTTCAAAGTAATAAACAATTGAATCATACAAAGACCAAAGTGGCAGCCCACTTTGATGTACTAAACACATGAACATCCCGTCCATGACGAATACCAAGTTCAACCACAATTTTAATTAAAAGTCTAACAATAAGCGACCACAAATTTCAAGCGGTCGTCCATAACAGTGGACACGGCTATTCGAATAGATTGATACCTGCGGGGTGTACTACTTTCCCACACGACTTGATTAGCCCGTAAGCCTCCGGAGGCCTCGAACTAGCACACTTCCTATGGTATGCCGTGGGTAAATCGAGATACTGATCATTTTCAAGAAGAAAGCCCTATTGAGCTAAGTCCCCCTTGTGAGATGGTTCCTTGCCTAGTACAAGCGTCTGATAGCACTTGCTAGGGGGCTTGTAACATCCCAATTTTAGACTTGTGTTTCAAATGTAAGAAAATGAGGGGGAATTAAAACTTTTTCTTACATCTTGTATTTCCTGTATGCTTTGGACAATTGTTGTAAAGAGATTATGGGAATACAAAGATCACAAGTCATTTCGACCCACATCTTATTCTTCTTAATCATCCTTGTTCCATCTTGTGATAATCTCCTGGAAATATTTTTCCTAAATTCTTGGGTTGGTATGTGACTCCTCTGAAAAGTTTCACAATTTTTAGAAAATGTTTGAATATTTTTGGAGGTCAGTCAAACCAATTCAAATCTAGTCAAACCTTGGACCAGTGCCTTGTTAAATTTTGGAGGAAAATCCACAGCCCCAAGCCTCTGAAAATTTTATGCTAGGTCCTCGTTTGAGCTAGCAAGCTCCTGTAAAAATTTCATAATTTTTGGAGTCGGTTTCTTTGCCTCAAACAATCCTCCAAGGAGCAGCTCCTTCCAAAACCGGAAAAACTAAATCTGGTTGAGTCGGACTCGGGCTCGGACCGAGCCCAACTCAACCGACTTGGTTGGACCATGTCGCCGGCGCCGCACCGAGCTCAATCTCGTGCGCGCCGTTCTAGCCGTTGGATTTCCATCCACCGCTCACGACCTCTGGAGGTCCGGTCATCATGGCTTTCCAAGACCCATGCGTGTGTCGAGACAGAGCGGTTGGGAGCGTGACTGTCACTTTTGGTCCTTCCCAACGTCTCTTTTCGCCATGCATTAAATGTGTCGAGCCTAGCCCTAGAAGTCTTCCCTACCTACTGCTCTTGTCAAATCTAGCAAGTCATGGCGGGGCATGGACTTTGTTCACGGTGGGGCTCGTCCATACCCTTGTCCGACCTCCCGGCTTTATCTAGCTCAAAGCCCTCCTCAATCTCATTTTCCACTCTTGGTTCTTTGTTTGAGCTCCTCACTCGTGAGTGTGAGCCCCTAGCTCGAGCACCCAAGAACACCACCTCCTGCCTCCATTGTTGACCTTGAAGCTCCTTGAAGACCTCCGGGCTCGGTGGTTCTTCATTGCCTTTTAGTTGTCACCTTGCTCTCTTGGTCAGCTCGAGTCTCCCTAACTTGTGTTGTTTAACCTTCACAGAGGTGGACAATTCGGGAAACTTGTTTTCGGAGCTGTGCGGGTCGTCTTCCCCAACTCCAGCGGGCACCACCGTCACCGGAGCACCTCCTTCGGCATCGACCTCTCCTCCGTCTTCCTCTGGACCTTCCCTACACTCGGGTGAGTCTATTTTAGTCCCGTAGAGCTTAAGGTCTAGCTAGCATAGCTCGTAGCGCTCAGTTTCACCGTTTTCGGATTTTGCCGAAAAGCTTGTCCTCCGCCATTCTCCGGCTCGCCGGCGTTTAAGGCCGTCGCCACCGTCGAGAGTGCCTCCGCTAGATCCGCGACACTATTGCGAGTTTATTGGTGCCCTTGGTCGGCGCCGGCAAGGTCCCCATCGCCGGCGGTGAGCTCGTTTAGGTGCTCGGGCGTTTTGCCGTGTCATACTCGGACAGGATCTGTGATGCAATGATTGGCATTCATGTTGTCTGAGGTCGCTCATTAATGCGATCTTGCGGCATAACACGCGTGCCTTCTAAAGCCCCGACCTCCCAGCGTATTCATAGCCGTTAAGACCACCCAAGTTAGATCAGGCTTTGTAGGTGGGTTTCGCGTAAAGTTCTAAGTCCTAGGACCTCTTTGGGTCGATCTTAACCATTGAGGACCTCCCAGATTAGATCTGGACCTTTAGATCTTTCAGTAAAGCCCTTATCGCACTAGGACCTCCCCGGTTAGATCCTAGCCGTTTAAGACCTCTTGGAACTCCATCCGAGTCACTAGGACCACTCCTGCAAAAAGACCTCCTCGGGGTCATTTTTGTAAAACCACCTTCGGGACCTCCCGAGGTCCTCGTTGGAAAAGACCTCCTCGTGGTCCTCTTTGCAAAGAACACCCCGGTCCTTGTTAGGAAACCCTCAGACCTCCCAATCTTGATCTTAGCCGTTCGCGACCTCCCGGCTTTAGATCGAGCGTTGGATTTTATTTGTAAAATCTTTAGTCACACGACCTCCTCGCATTGTCTGGACCGTTCAAGACCTCCTAGGTCTAATCTGAACCGTCCGGATCTCCTCCCGATAAAACACTATCGCTAGGACCTCCCGAGAAGATCTTGGTCATCCAAGACCTCCTCGTGTCAATCCCGACCGATCAAGACCTCCTCTGGAAGATCTTGACCGCCTAGGACCTCCTCCTTTGGATCGGTGAGCGTTAGGACCTCCTCCTCTCGGTCTAAACCGTTAGATTTAGATCTAACGGGTTAGACCTCCTTACGTGGATTTAAAGCCTTTGGACCTCCTAGTGCTCGGGACCGCGGATCTCGATCCGACGGCCACGACCTCCGTTAAGCGCGTGAGACCTCCTTGCGTGCGCTGTGGCACGCGATCGGTCGTGATCGTTGGATCGATCTCAACGATCCGCACCTCCCGATCGCGGGAGGAGGTCTTGTGCTTGTGGCGCCAGGCGTCGAGGCTCGTAGCCGTCAGACCTTGATCTAACGGCCCACGACCTCTCCTTGTCTTCCAGTTCGTTTGGACCTCCCGAGAGCTCAAGTTTCCTAAGTCTTTTGCTGTTTCAAATTTCAAAAGTGCATAACTTTGTCATTTTAACTCCTTTTTGAATGATTCCATTCTTTGTAGCTTTGTTATAGTATAAACTTTAATCGAGAATGAAATTAGGCCCCGTGTTGTAGCAGAAAATGATTTTAATAGCATGATCTTGTTTAATGAAAAATGAGGTCTAGAAATTCATGAAAAATTTGTAAACCACATAACTTCCTCTCTGTAGTTGCAAAGTGGGCAAACTCAACCTGGTAAATTTGGCCTATAGACATGCTTTAAATTAATCTAGGCTTTGTCTTTATTCATGTTCCTGAGAAATGATATATGCTAGTTGTAGAACTTAGAAAAATCATAACTAAATCATCTTAACTCCAAATGACCTAAAATTTTATATGGGTTACCACTATACCAGTAGGTAGCTACCATAAAATTTCAGCTTCAAAATCTTTCTAGAAAATATTTTTGCTACATTGCTAATTATGGCCGAAAATGAGTTTTTAAGTAATATCTTTTGCACCACAAATCCAAATTGGGTTTTTCCAGTTTCTATGTCTTGGTATATTTGTATTCTACCTTGTGTATAAATTTCGTTGTATTTGGATAATTTTTGCTTGCTCTTTTGTTTAAGTGTTGCTAGTCTTATTGGTTGTTCTTGGTTCTTTTGCCTTTTCGCTTAGGATTCGACATTTGCGGTAACCCCGAGAGCGACCCTCCGCAACAAATTGAGCAACGACAAGCGTGCAAGCGGTTTGATCATGTTAATCCCGTATTTTAAGTATTTATGTTGATTACAAATTCTATGTATGAATTGCTACTTTGTTTTAATAGTTGGCCTAGTAGATGCATTTCCTTAGCAAATGATTATCCTCTACTACCATGAGCCTAGGTTACTTGCTGTGATTTAGAGTTCGTGGATGGGCTCTTGTCACTTAGTAGTTGCGAATTAATTGCTTAGCCATGCTTAGCTTCGGTAGAAATGGGCGGTTATCGACTTGTCGATAACCTTGATCACACAAAACTTATTATGATTTATGATTTCCACCTTGTGCCATGTCTACTTATGAAAACTAAAACTAAAAACAAAATGATTTAGACTTGGGCACAATGGTAAGATGGTGTGATTGTGGGGTGTGATGGAATGGTGCCCGGTCAACAAGGACCGAACATCTTGTTACACTAAACCAAGCATTTTAGCGTGCTAACCACATTAGAGGGTATGGGACCTCTCTTGACTTAGTACTTTGGCGTGTATTGGCTCCAGTCGCAGGAGTCGCGGGAGGGATGGTCTTTGGGAGCATTGTAGTGTCCGAAAGGCTTCCCCGTGATGGTGGTTGTCTTTCGGCTTGCAATGTAAGCATATGGGTTTCTATCCATATGAGCGGCTCGTGAGTTAATACACAAGATTGGAAATGTCTCGTAGGACTTAGCCGTACAAAGATACCTTGGAAGAGTGCTTTGTGGCTTAAAGGCGATGCAAGTGTGGGTACATTGGTACACCCTGCAGGTTAAAACTATTCGAATAGCCTCGTCTAGGTTATGGACACGCTTGGCAAGGTCTTTCAAGAGTTAGACTACAACCTTTTTAAATTAAAACTTGATGGGTGAGTACGAATCGGGATTCGTGCTATGTTGTGGTGACTATTGGGTTAGTCACTTCTGTGGTTACTTGTATGTATCTTTACTTCATGTTACTTTGATAACAAAATAAATTTGCAAACTTGCTTTTAAAGGGCACTACATTATTGCAAATAAAGTTGGCTTCATGCAAAATGAGACATATGACCTCCACCTAAATAAGCTTGCATGTAGTTTATGAATAGGTCCGCTATTCCACACGTCGATCTTGCGGGTACAAAGACAATCTTTGTACTCGGTTGCTATGCTTAATTGTTTTGTTGCGAGAGGAGGAAGGTGAGCACGAAGGGCCTCACTTTTGTGAGTGTGTTGTGGTAGCTATGGCGACTAGCTTGGCGGCGATCGGTTGCCTTGTGGGTTATGTTGGCTAACAGTCGACTTTTGTTCTAGCCATCTTATGGCGCTTTTGCTTCATTGTCATTCTTGTATATTGTTCTATTTGGCGGTCGGCTCTCTTTGTAATAACTTTACTTTATGTATGTCGTTGTGGAACTTAGTGATGTATGTGTATGGAATTGATGTGTATTTTGTGATGATGTACATATCTTTGCAGTGCAGGAAGCATATGTCCATCGAGGCTTAGAATGTTTAATTAGTAACGCTAGAACCAATTGGAGGGTAAGTGTTACTAGTTAAATATTCCGGGTCCTCACAGGGCTCACAAGTTATATTGGAAATACCGATGCAATCAAAACAAAAGAATTGGTGCTCCCTTGCACACTATAAAGGATTACATCGGCTCCTCAAAGAACATAGGATTTCACGGTCGCTATGCCCTTACACCACCAAGGACTTAACACAATAAAACCCTCCCCTACTTAACCATACGGCACCCATACACGCGTGTGGCAAAGACGAGTGTTGCTTGAACGAGAGGTACCCAAAGTTCGGTCCTCAATTGTCCAGACAAGTCCTTCCACTTACCCAATGCTCGTGCACAAAGCACCATCACTAACCAACACTTGTCCGGACCAAATCTCATTTAAAAATGACAAAGTTTTACTCATAAAACAGCTACAAAGATCTGAAGTAAAAACATAAAGTAAGAGTTGTGTGTATCCCAAAACCGTCGGGTTATTCCGACGATCGAACTCTGATATCTAGACTTGCATGGCTAAGCGATTCTATAACCCATAATTCACACATCCTATCTTGAGCATATAGGGGTTGGCATAATTCAAGATTAACCTCAAGCATAGGACATAACTAAACTACACATCACAAAAATATTGACATAATCAAAATAGCATGCAAGCAATTATCATTGCACTAACTTAACCAAAACTGGGATCAAATATGATGCAAAAGAAAGTTCAAATGATGCTTGCCTTGCTGGTACAGTAGCTGCTCGCTCTCAGTAGCGTAAGTGTCGATATCAATATGCTCGGGATCTATATAATTATAACATCAAATAAATACCGAGAAAAACAACTCAAAAACCAAAATGCTCAAAAATGCATGATTTTTCTACAGTAGTTAGGTCATGATTTTAATTGATTTTTGGTGAAAGAATTATTTCATTTTGATTTAGTATATGAAAGTTATAATGGTTTGAATTTCAGATTTCAATAAGTCGTCATTATGTAATTTAATTATGAAGTGAAATTTTGTAGAACACTGGCGAGTACATGAATTACATAGATAAATAGGCAATATTATTATAAGTTAAAAACAGTTGAGTTTGTCCTTTTTGGAGTTTTTATGATTTAGTTATTGATTTTCAAAGTTATCAGCCTTTTAAAGTATAAAAATAATGGAGTTAAGGAGTATATTCTCCCAAAATAGTTTCTGTGACAGAGGTAACATGGAGAGCATTTTTAGAATTAAGTTCACTGAAAATGAAAATTATCAAAAGTGGTCTCACTGTTTTTGGAGTTTCCAATAATTACTTATGCATTTTTGAAGTCATCAGTCCTTTTTCTTTTGTAAAAATAATAGTGTTAATAGCCCATTTTCCAAATCAATGCTCTCTGTTACAGAGACAAGGTTAAAACCAATATTAATACAAAGTTCATTAAATATGAAAATTAACAGAAGTGGTTTCGTGCAGTTTGGAGTTAAAACGAATTAGTTATGTATTTTAGAAATTATCTCCTATTTTCAGTGTATAAATAAACCTATTTCGAATTTTTCATTTCATTTTCGGTTTCCCAAACGAATTAACACTTCTGTTACTCGCCTTCAGCTAGCCACAGTGTATGTCGAGTGGGACCGGGGTCAGAAAGTTGACTCGATCAACACTGCGTTTGCTCAAAAACGAAAACGACTCAAAGCGTAATCTAGAGAATACGTTTCCCAAACTAGCAAGCGTAACCTTGAGTATGAACTATCCAGAATACGTGTTTTAGTTAGTGAAGCACAAACTAAGATTTACGCGATCAGTTAACCCTACAGGAGGCCCACATGTCAAGGAGGTATTAACCATTCTAACCCACCGTTGAAGAGTTTGAACTTCATTAGCTTAACCCAAATTGGTCTTTTGTCGGTTGTGTCCGACAATAGACGAGCGGCAGAGCCGACCGCTGCCGAGCCCGCCGGCGGCCAGGAAAACTGAGTGACCGTGCGAGCTGTGCCAAAATGAAAGGGCACATCGAGGACTACCTCTGGTGGGGTCTGTTAGCGGAGGTGATTGTGCCGTGTGGTGGAAACGCAAAAGCAAAAACTAGTTCCGCACAATCCTCGCATGCAGTGTCCGAGGACCTAAGGCTACCGGGAGGTTACTCAATGCGAGCGAGCACAGGAAAAGCCGGAGACGGCGGAGTTGGTGGATGACGGCGAGGTCCACAGCGGTCACTACGGTCCACGTGGAGAGGTCGTCCTGGGGAGGGAGAAAGGCAAGTAGCTCTTGAACATGCTCAAATGAGGTATGGAGATGGTGAGAATGTGAGCAATCGAAGAATGCCCTACCAGTGAGTGGAGACGAAGAACAAGGTACACGTCGATAAAAGTTAACTTCAAGATTTGGAGTAACCTATAGAGTATCGTTGAAATTTACTTAGGGGAAATACTTCATAAGTGCAGGGGCACCTGGTGACGCACTTAAGCAAGGGTAACACTCACCAAAGTGAAGGGGGTCACAAGATCGGCTGTCGGGGCACGCTCCGAGACCACCGAGAGCGAGATGAAGAACAAAGAACTGCAAGCAAGGACAAGCTCGGGTTTAGCAAAAATTAGTACGGTTCCGAAGTAGAGGGCAACGTCTCATTCGGAGGAAAGCTTACCGGGATGTGAACTCGGCTAGCCTCCCTCCTCTCGATCGCGAGAGAAGAGGTGAGAGCGAAAATGGGCATGGAAGGGGGTATCTGACGGAGAGACGTTGGGGTGGGGCGGTGTGAGACGCTCAAGCACGGGAGTGGTCACTCGGCGGTGACGGGATGGCAACCACGGCGCAAGCAAGGCATCGCCGCGCGCGTGGCGGCGATCTGCAAAGCACCGAGAGGTTGAAGAAGAATCGACGCGCGCCCAACGCGGTAGTGACTCAAGGCGTGGGCGAAACGGTGAGCGTGGCTTAAAGGGGCGCTCGATCATAATCCGACGACCAAGGTTTGGTGCGACTAGGTGGCTTGATCGAGTCGACTCGCCGGCCGGCTCGGACCGATGAATAGTGCCGGACTAGGGTTTAGGTTTGGGTTGGTGACATTTAATTTGAAAACCCTACTTTGATCGAGGCTTAAAAATAGAAATAAAATTCCTAAAATCATGAAATAATTTGTGGGGTTCTGGGAGTATATAGTTCCCATAAAAATTATAGAACCCTACTGTTCATAATATAGTTTGTGATATTTAAATTCAAACATGTTGTATGTCTATAAATGTTGTTTGAATTTTAATGAGGTTCAAACTAGTCCCAAAAATTTGGGAAAAATTATATTAATTCCTAATAATTAGTTTAGTATTTAAATAAATTTATTTCAGATGATGATCACAACTTTTTATCACTGATTTGAATTGAAATGCGAATTTTGATGTGTATATTTACCTCAAATTAGATTTTCCAAGTACAATATATTATGAAATGATTTGAATTTGATAATGCATGTTAGTGAAATTCATATTAATCCAATTTAATTAGTTGGGGCTGTGACAAACCTCCCCCCTTACAAAAGATCTCGACCCGAGATCTGGGTGGAGAAGAATTAGAAAGTTTTCATTAGAAGTTATAATTTACGTTGTCTTGATTTCCTTCAAAGATAGTGTTGACATGTTATAATTATGCCATAAGAATAATTTTGTTTACATTGCTATGTTTTACCTTTCCTTTCTTGATACGAAGGCACTTCAGGTAGAGAAGAGGTCTGGATATGCCGCTCACATCCGGTCTTCACATTCCCAGGTTGCTTCATTCTCCGTGTGGTTGCTCCATTGAACCTTGACGAACTTGATGTTACGATTCCTAGTCTTACGCTCGGTTTCCTCAAGGATACGAATCGGGCTCTCTCGATAAGATAGATCGGGTTGCAAGTCGAGTTTATCCAACTCGGTTGCTTCCGTTCGGACTCGAAGACATTTCTTGAGTTGGGAGACATGGAAGGCGTTATGCACGCTCGAGAGCGATGGTGGCAACTCAAGCGGTATGCCACCGATCCCAACTTAGCTAGAATACGGAAAGGTCCAATATAGCGAGGTGCTAATTTACCTTTGATTTGGAAACGACGAACTCCTTTCATAGGAGAGACTTTAAGATAAACATGATCGTCCACTACGAAACTCAACTCGCGACGACGACGGTCGGCATATGACTTATGACGTGATTGAGCCGTCCTAAGTCGTTCGCGAATGACACGAACTTGTTCAGACATCTTCCACCAAGGTTGGGCCATAAATGGCCTCTCCCGCTTCGGACCAGTTCAAGGGGGTTCTACAAGCTCTCCCATACAATGCTTCGAAGGGTGACATTTGAATGCTCGATTGGAAGCTGTTGTTGTAGGAGAACTCCGCAAACGGTAAACATTTTTCCCAACTATATTTGTAGGACAACACGCAAGCCGGAGAAGATCTTCCAAAACTTGGTTTACCCTCTCGGCTTGTCCATCCGTTTTGCGGGTGATAAGCGGAGCTAAAAGATAGACTGGTCCCCATCGCTTTATGTAAACATTCCCAGAAATAGGATGTGAATTGAGGGCCTCTATCAGAAACTATCACCTTTGGAACACCGTGGAGACAAACAATTCTTGCAATGTAAAGCTCCGCTAACTTGTCCCCACGGTAGATGGTCTTGACAGGAATGAAGTGAGCAACCTTCGTCAAACGGTCTACAATTACCCATATAGAATCAAACCCAGCTTTAGTTCTAGGAAGGTCGGTGATAAAATCCATGCCAACTTCTTCTCATTTCCACTGGGGAATGGGCAGGGGATCTAGAGTACCAGCTGGCTTCAAGTGCTTAGCCTTAACTCTTTGACATAGATCGTACTCGGCCACATACTGCGCAACGTTTTGCTTCATTCGGCTCCACCACAGTTTCTTTTTCAAATCTTGATACATTTTTGTACTCCCTGGGTGGATAGAGAATTTTGAGTTATGAGCCTCCTTGAGAATCAATTCTCTCAAGTGGTGATCAAACGGTACCACCATACGGTTTCCAAACCATAGAGTACCTTGTGCATCTTGCTTAAAACATTTAGCATTGCCTTGTTTCATTAGTTCTAAAATTTTAGCCACTTCCGCATCAGTTTTCTGGGCTTCCCTAATCTGGTCGTCAAGTGTGAAAGTCACACTGAGGGCTGCAAGCGAACCTTCTTCAACTATCTCCAGGTATAGGCTTTGCAGTGCAGCACATAGGCCTGCAGAAAAAGGAGTTACCGACAAACAGTTGCATTGAGATTTTCTGCTCAATGCGTCGGCCACTACATTAGCCTTCCCTGGATGATAATGAAGTCTCATATCGTAATCTTTAATCAACTCAAGCCATCTTCTTTGTCTCAAGTTCAGGTCGGCTTGGGTGAAAATATATTTAAGGCTCTTATGGTCGGTGTAGATCTCGCAGCGACACTGATGAGGTAATGCACCAAATCTTCAAGGCATGAACTACACCGCGAGCTCTAGGTCGTGTGTGGGATAATTGGCCTCATGGGGCCTCAATTGCCTCGATCGTGAGGCCACCACTCGGTCGTCTTGCATAAGCACACAACCGAGCCCATGGCGAGATGCATCACAAGAGATATCAAAGCTCTTATGAATGTCCAGCGGAACAAGTGCGGAGCTACATGGGCATTCTTTCGTGGCTTGGAAACTTTGTTCGCATTCTGCTGTCCACTTAAATTTCTTTTCTTTCTTTAGAAGTTGGGTCATAGGCTTCGCGATTTTTGAGAAATTCTTGATGAACCTACGGTAGTATCCCGCAAGTCCAAGAAGACTACGAATGTCAGTGACGCTCTTAGGTTGCTTCCATTCAAGGACATCTCGTACCTTACTAGGATCAACAGCGACACCGCCTTTAGATAGGATATGTCCCAAGAAACTAACCTCTCGAAGCCAAAATTCACATTTGCTGAATTTGGTGTACAGCTGATGGTGGCGAAGCTTTTCTAACACTAGTCTCAAATGTTGCTCGTGCTCAAGATCAGACTTAGAGTAGATAAGGATATCATCAATGAAAACCACTACAAACTGATCTAAGTATTCCATGAACACCGAATTCATGAGGTTCATGAAATATGCTGGGGCATTAGTCAAACCAAAGGACATGACCGTGTACTCGTACAAACCGTAACGAGTAGAGAAGGTGGTCTTCGGAATGTCCTCGGTTCTAACTTTAATCTGATGGTAGCCTAACCTCAAGTCAATTTTGGAGAACACCTGAGCTCCACTAAGCTGGTCAAATAGGTCATCAATCCGCGGAAGCGGATACTTGTTCTTGATGGTGACCTCATTCAACGGACGGTAGTCAACACACATCCGTAGACTCTTGTCTTTCTTCTTGACAAAGAGAGGGCATCCCCAAGGCGAGGAGCTAGGCTGATGAAACCTTTGTCTTGCAACTCCTTAAGTTGTTCTTTCAATTCACTAGCTCATTGGGCGGCATCCGTCGCCTTTTGAGATGGGCGTGGTGCAGGGTGCAAGCTCAATGACAAACTCTACCTCTCGGTCGGGGCATGCCCGAAGTTCCTCGTGGAACACATCGGGATACTCACTACCACTGGGACCTCCTCTAGCGAGAGAGGTACTCGCCTCTAAAGCATATAGGTGAGAACTACCCACTAAAGGTGCAAAGACGACACGGATGCCGTCCTCACTGGTCACCGAGATAGACCGTGGGCACAATCAATCTTCCCCGATTCTTAGATAATCAATCCATCCCTAAGATAACATCGATGCCCACTGAACTTATCACTATTAAGTTTCTTTGAAAAGTTAACATTTTGTATTTCAATTTTTACGTCCTGCGGACTTGATCGGCGAGAAAACCGACCACGGGATTTGAATATGATAAGGTGGGTGTAGTGTATGTATCTTGAATTGGTTAATTTCAGCATACTCGTTTTTAATAAAAGAATGAGATGCTCGTAATCAAATAGAACCGATGCGGACATGAATTAACAAGTAATGTACCTAGCACGACGTCCAGTCGTCGGTCGCCTCCTCTCTTTGAGGCGTGGTTGACGCGACCACGTGCATGCTAGGGTGGAGTAGGTGCTTTGCTCTCGTGGTGGTGGCGGTGGCCTCGCTGGAGCTAGGGCTGGTGGTGCCGAGCGAGTACGTCCCGGCATCCTCGCCGCTTGGTGAGGCATCAAGCATAGTGGCCCCGACGGCCTGATGGAAACAATTGACGCCGGGCTTGTACGCCCGCCTTGATCGTGGTCTCGGCCCCATTGTCTTTCTGGCGAGTGCCGGTGGAGAAGGTCGTGGAGGTACCACGGAGACCTCGATGGTCTTTGAAGGGGCACGAGGTGCACGAGGTAGTCTGGCGTGGCACAGGAAAGCGCCACATGCTGCCATCGAAAGGCCTTCCTCCTCTTCTCGACTCATCCACCGTCATGCTCTCATGCTCCACCACTATCGCCTTGTTGACGAGATCTCGAAACTCCACGAAATCATGTGCGGCTAAGACAAGCGCAACTCCTCTGCGATCCATGGAAGAACTCATTCGCGACGGCGTCTGTCGAGGCGTCGTCGGAGCATACCTGGACAAGTAGTTGAAATCATGCAGGTACTCAGTGACTATCCTCCGCCCCTGTCTCAAGGCAAGGAACTGCTGCTGCTTGATAAGCAGCACTCCCTCCGGTATATGGGCCTCTCGGAACGCGTCCCTGAACTCGTCCCAAGTCGGGATGTGACCAGCGGGCTGCATGGCGGAATAACTATCCCACCACGCGCTCGCCGCACCTGCCAACTGATAGCTGGCAAACAAGACTCTCTCAACTCCGGTACAACTCAGCGAGACCTCCGGACGCTCGGTGCGGGGCAGCTCCTCCTGCCGGAACGGGAGCTGGAGCGGTGTTACGTACGATCGCCTCAAGCATCCGGGTCTGGTCCATCCGGTTGCGCTCAATCATCATCATAAACTCGACCATGGATGGCGGCGGAGGGAGCACCTCCTCGGGTGGTCCACCTGCTTTGGGACGGCGGTGAGAGGGCTCGCCGGTGCTCGGGCAGTTCTTTGGGATGACCGCCCCGATCGTAGAAATCGCTCGAGAGGTGCTAGGCGTGGTGCCCTAGATGGGGATGGGGAGCCTGCCGCGCGAGGCTCCAGATCGCGTAGTCGGTCCTGTCATCCTGTATTGGACAAGGATGGTTAGTAAATAAGACAAAAGCCATTAATTGGCCATACATGCACAATCAATATCAAAGAGCATGAAGATTATAACCTCAAATAGAACACCAAAACATTAAGCGACATAAAACCAAATCGAGACAACTCAGTACATAAGCGCATGCAACCTTAAGATTACAACTGAAATAGTAGGGTTTGCAAATAAATCATAATAGTTCGACATCTACTACCCTATTACATAAACCTAAGGATACAAGCTCAAACATAGAGCTCCCTGCCCTAACAGCCTAGAAATTATTCCGGTCAAAGTTCACCGGAAAGTCATCGGCAGTGGTACCTGGGGATCTGTGTCTTCCGGTCTCCGGGTTGGTGAGGCGTAAGGGGATCCTACGCCGATGATATGGCCTCCTACTTCAAGAAGGCGATAGTCGTGGCGCGAAATGTATGGTGAAACCTCATTAGCGCCATACAAAGACATCCGGACGAATTAGCCTCATGTCATGCATAAGCGTAAATGCTCTCGAGCTACAATGAGGCGGCGACGCGTCTCCCATAACTCATGCATCACGCGGCGATGCATTTGGTCCATTCGTGAACCAATCTCGCCAATCGCACGACTTGGGGTCCTCCCAAAGCGGATCTAGCAAGCGAGCTCACGTCCCTAAGCGCGCGCCGCATTGGAAAAATGATCATATGAAATTTGGGCTAACTCCGTCAGTCGTAGCGAAGGCGACTCATGGCCACCAAAGCCACTTCTTGTAACGCCATGGCCTCAGAAGTACCACGCGCTGGAGGCGGTAAGGTATGCTCCAGTAACTTGTCTAGCAACGATATCTATCAACTGTAACATCCCCAATTTCAACTTGTGTTGTAAGTGTAAGAAAATGAGTAGAAATTAAAACTTTTCTTACATCATGTATTTCTGTGTGTACTAAACAATTATTGTACAAGAGTATGGAAATACAAAGTCACAAATCCATTGATCATCTCACTGGAAATCTTTTTCCTAAGTTCTTGGGTTGATATGTGACCCCTCTGAAAAATTTCACAATTTTGAAATTGTTTGAATAGTTTTAAGGGTCGATCAAACTTGTTTGACTTGTAGTCAAACCCTAGCTCAAAGCATTGTATAATTTCTGGAGAAAATGCTCAACATAAAACCTCTGAAATTTTATGCCAGGTCCATCTCAAGGTTAGCAAGCTCATGTCAAAATTTCATAAAATTTGGAGTCAGTTTGCTACCTCAAATAAATCCCAAGTCTCACTTTTAATTTCAAAGTCAAATTTGGATTCTTTGTTCCTCGGTCCGCTTTCAGTCTGCTCGTGCCAAGCGGCTCGGTCAAACCAACTAAAAGACCAGCCCGAGCCGTGCAACCTCGCCACCCAGCCCTTGGATCTCGGTCCAACGCGTAGACCTCCTCCGGTCTTTGTAAAGACCTCCCCACGACTTCCTCCTGTTCTTTTACAAAGACAAACCTCGAGACCTCTCCCGGGACCTCCTTTGCACCTTTTCAAAGACCACCACAGGCGACCTCCTCGACCCTCCACGACCACCCCTAGCGCTTGGGTGATCGTGGGCCATCTCTCTTGAGATCTCTGGCTCAGACCTCCCTAAGTGTTAGGACCTCTAATACTTGGCTCAAGATCCGAGCCCTTGGATTTCAATCCAACGACTCCACGACCTCCTAGTGGGAGCTCTGCGTGCTGATTTTAGCCGTTGAGCTCTTTTGACTGGTCCTCTCACCGTCGGGTGGGCACAGGCATTATCAATTTTGTGCATGGCGGAGAGAGCGGTGCCTTGTCAACTCTAAAGGTGACAAACGGCTATGTCTTGCCAACATTAAATGTCCGCGGCACCTTTTGCTCAAAAGTCTCCCGACAACCTACTCCCATCAGTTTCGTGTACTTGGGCTCGGTGCCGGTGACTTTGCCATCCTTCCCACGGCTATATTTGAAGCTCAAGCTTCCTCTCATAGTTCCTTTAGTCACTCTCTTGCACCTAGCTCATCTCGGTTCTGTGCTCAAACACCAAAGCCATTGCCACCATTGCCGGACATTGGAGCTCCCGGCGACCTCAGAGCCGGTGGTTCAACATTGCAATAGTGGCGATCATCTTGTTCCTTGGTCACCTCAAGCCTCCCTAACTCGCTTTGTTTGACCTTCACGAGAGGTTGACGAGGTGGGCGCTTCTGATCGTGGCGGGGCCGTCTTCTTCATCTCGCGACCTCCACCGTCCACCGAGCTACATGACCACTCCGGTTCTCCTTCAATCCGGGTGAGTGCTTCAGTTCAAAACCCGATCCCATTAGACCTCTTCGGTTTCGTTTTTAGCGCATTGGTCCCGGCGGTTATCTCTGTTAGCCGCCGGTTGGTGGTGCTGGTGTAGCTTTTGGCACCTTTAGGTTCTCCTCCCTATTTGGAACTCATCAGTGCCTTTGGTTTCCGCCGACGAGGTCCACATCGCCGCGGCAAGCTGATGAACCCTCTCGGGTTTTGCCATTCATAAATCCCATTTCGTCATCTTCTTAGGACCACTTTAATGCTCAAATCATTGCTCATCATTGGTGCATTAATTGTGTCCTAATTTGTCCGTGGAGTCAGCATGCGTGTAGGCGGGGCCTTAGTCATTAAGTGTTAGTTAGATTCATTTATGGTCAATCATTAGATGCATTAAGTGTCTTAGCGCATTTGCATGCGGAGGTCTGCGCCATTAAAACCACCCAGGACCTCCTCGGGCTAATCTTAGCCGTTCACGACCTCTCCAAGTTTAGATCCGGGCCTTAGGATCTTTTAGAAAAATCCTAAGTCTCTGGACCTCCACCATATAGAATCACGGCCGTTAAAGACCTCCGTAGGTTAAATCCCACCGCTAGGATCACCCTCCTCCTTGGGGTCCTCTTTGCAAAGACCTCCTTGAGGTCCTGCGTGCGAAGAGGTCACCCCGTCGCTTTTGTCAAAACCGCCTCTCGGACCTCCTTGGGGTCCTCCTTGCAAAAGGTCCTTCCTTAGTCGTTTTCTAAAACCACCCTGAGCCACCCCACCAAGGTCCTCTTTGCAAAAGACCACCCGGTCTTTTGTAAAGAAAACCTTCAAAACCACCCGGTCCTCTTTACAAAAGACCACCTTGGTCTCTTTGTAAAGAGAACCTCAGACCTCCTCGTCTTTGGTCTTAACCATGAGGACCTCCCGCCTAGATCGGACCACTCGGGACCTCTCCCATGGAGATCTGAGCCATCAGATCTCTCTCTATAGCTTGTGTTGGAGGACCTCCCGAGGACATCTCGGCCGTTAGGACCTCCTCGGTGAGATCCTAGCCGTCAAGACCTCCCATTGTTAAGCTCACCGCTTAGGTCCTCTCCTCCGTCGGATCTAGACCGTTAAGACCTCCTCGGGAAATCTTAACCGTCGAGACCTTCCCCTTAGTGAGTTAGCCGTAGGACCTCCTCGTGGAGCTCGGGGCCGGATCCGGATCGATGGCCACGACCTCCCTAGTCGCGTGAGCTCCTTCGCGTGTCTTTGTGCATCCGGTGGTGAGCCGTTGGATTCCATATCAACGGTTAAGACCTCCCTAAGCGCGATGAGGTCTTTGCGCCCGAGGAGCTCATGCGGGTTTAGCATCGAGATCGTGAGCCGTGCGATCTTTGATCAACGCCCACGACCTCCCGCTTTTATGGGTTTTCAGTTTAGTCAGAAAAGCTTTTATTTGCACATATTAATTGTTTTAAACTTCAAAATTGCATAACTTTTCTCTGTAGCTCCAAATTTAACAAACTAAAGTTCTATAAATGCATCTGTTAAAGTACTTTAGCTTAGTATAGGTTTTTGGTAGTCTTTAATACTGAAATTAATCATGTCTTAGATTTAAAACTTAGAAAAATCATAACTAAATCATTTTAACTCCAAATGACCTGAAATTTTATATGGGTTACCACTATACCAGTAGGTCGCTACCATAAAAGTTTCAGCTTCAAAATCTTTCTAGAAAATATTTTTGCTCTGATTGCTAATTATGGCGAAATTAGGTTTTTAGAGAATATCTTTGCACCACAAATCCAAATTAAGTTTTTCCAGTTTCTATGGCTAGGTATGTTCGTATTTTACCTTGTGTATAAATTTCGTCACATTTGGATAATTTTTGCTTGCTCTTTTGTTTAAGTGTTGCTCGTCTTATTGGTTGTTTTCGCTCTTTAGCTTAGGATTCGATATTTGCGGTAATCCAGAAACGACCCTCGCAACAAATTGAGCAACGACAAGCGAACAAGCAGTTTGATCATTTCCCATTAATCCCATTACTTTTAAAGTCTAATATTTTGTTTAACTTCTATGTATGCATTGCTATTTTGTTGTTAAATTGATTAGTTAGACCTCTAGTTGCAGAATCTGTAGGTAAATAATTATCCTCTACTACCGAGCCTAGGTTATTTCTTTGTGATTAGAGTTCGTTGGATGAGCTCTTGTCACTTAGTAGATTCGAATAAATATTGCTTAGCCATGCCTAGCGTCGGTAGTATTGGGCGATCATCGACTTAGTCGGTGATCTTGATCACACAAATACTTATATTATTCCATTATGTCCAACCCTTGTGTTTTACCATTTTGCAAATCAAAAGCGAAAACAAAATTATATCTTGGCTTGGGCACAATGGTATGTTGGGTGATCTGTTGGGTGTGATGGAATGGTGCCCGAGTCCCTAAGGACCGAGTTACTTGTGCCATTGATCCAAGCAATTATGCGTGCTAACCACACGAGGGGATATGGAACCTCTCTTGACTAAGTACTTTGGGAGGTGTTAATTATGAGCTGAGTCGGTGGGTGTGTTTCACGTGTGTGTGTTTGTGGTGTTGGAGGAGAGCATTAGCGGACCGGTTAGGAACATTTAATGTGTCTTTCTCCCGTGGGTTGCGGCTCTTAATTAGCATCGTCCATTGGAAAGCGTCTTGTTAGACTTAGCCATGCCTCGCATACCAAAGGAAGTGTGCTAACCGTGGTGGTGGAAAGGCGGTCTATCGTGTGGGTACATTGGTACACCTGCGAGTTAAAACTATTCGAATAGCCTCGCCCCAGGTTATGGACACGCTTGGTTATTTCCGCAAGAACTAGACTACAACCTTTTAAAACTTAAACTTCACATGGGTGGTATGAAGGGGTACTTCATGCTATTGTTGTGGTGACTATGGGTTAGTCACTTCTAGGTTGGTGTTGTTCTCTATCTATGTTATTATTGTCTCTCTTTTATTTGAACAATAAAAGTTAATTGCAAACTTGCTTTGAATATATTACCTTATTGCAAATGAAAACTTGCTTTATGTGAAAATAAGTCCAAAGCCTCATCCACTTAAATAAAGCTTGCATGTAGTTAATTATAGTTCACATTTACCTCACGTCAGTCTTGCAGTACAAAAACAAGTTTTGTACTCATCGCTTGCTTAATATTGATTGTTGCGAGAGGAAGAAGGTGAGCCCCAAGGGCCTCACTTTTGTGAGCTGTGTTGTGCTTGTGTTGTTTGGGACGATTAGCTTGGCGGTCCGGTTGGTTGCCTTGTGGTAAAGGCACACCGATTGGCTTTTGTTTATCGCCATCTTATGGCCATTTGCTTCCATGTGTATTTACTTATCTTTATGAATTTTGGCAGTGGCCTCTCTTTGTAATAACTCTCTTTATATTATCTATGTCTTTCATTTGTTGCTTTTGCTTCGCTCTATGTGTATGAATGGAATTGATGCATGATTTTGTAGCGGGTGTGTATATGCATTGATGGAAGTATACATATCTCGAGGCTTGGTTTATTTGATTTGTCTTGTTAGGACCTAGTGGATGGTTAAGCAAGACAAACCGAATAAACAGGGTCCTCACAAAGTTGGTATCGAGCCATTCCGACCGTAGTAACCCAAGCTTGGTCGTCTTTAGGATATTTTGGAAAACTTAATTTCAAAGTGTCAAATGATTTATGAAAGCTTATGTAAGTTCTCGATTTTATTCCTTACCTATCTTAGCTTTCTTCTCTCGTCTTGCTCTAATTTGAGTTTTAAAAGTGTTTTCCCCTTTCCTCTCTCAAAAGATAGTCATTATCGACACTGGGTTTTGTAACCAATGAGCTTGGCAAATTGAAATGTTAGCCGCCCTCTACAAGGTTTTGAAGCTCCGGTTGAAGATTCCAATTAGGAGGCTTGGATGCGAAATCGGACAGCGATCATTCAATTTCCGGACAGCAGGCTCAAAGGTTCTAAACAGGGTAGAAAATAAGAAATTAACCAAGTAAAACTTGTGGGAATAAAAGGGTAAGATGTGATACTAGTTAGCTAAGTATCTAACGTTATTTTATCGCCTTAACCTTGTTCTTGAGTAGTGTTGGCTGGTTGTAGTGTGCTGAAATTTTTATCTTCTCACACTATTACTCGCTCATTCAATACGGTTAATGGCATTGAGAAGTTGAGCTTGGTTTGGAGTTTCCTTGCTTTTTGGAGTTTCTTTGAAACATTTAAAGTTGTTACTTGCTGTTTTTGGCTTTCGGTTAGGTGATGTCTCATTCCCTAATCGTTAGCTTTCGCTTTCATCAACTTCTAATGTTAGTGCTTTGGTTTCTAACCTAAGTTTCTTAAAGCGAGAGGCGAGTCGTGGATCCTAGCAAGATCGATGTGCTTTCTCGAGTCACCTTACTTGGTCACGAAGTTCGGAGTTTTCTTGGTTTAGCGATATTATCGTCGCTTTATCGAGAACTTCTCCAAGATAGCGGCCGATGTGAGTTGCTCAAGAAGGACAAGAAGTTCTCGTGGTCCGATTGCAGGAAAGTTTCCAAGCGCTAAGAAGCGATTGACCACCGCTCCGCTCTTGTTCTCCCGATGTCCGTCGGCTTCGATATCTTTTGCGACGCTTCTCGCCGAGGCCTCGGTTGTGTCCTTATGCAAGAAGGCAAGGTAGTGGCCTATGCATCAAGGCAATTGAGACCTCATGAACTTAACTATCCTACCCATGACTTGGAGTTAGCGTTGTGATCCATGCACTTAAGATTTGGCGACATTACCTAATCGTAATCGTTGTGAAGTGTATTCGGATCACAAAGCTTGAAGTATGTTGTTCACCCAACTGCACTGAACCTCCGCAAGGAGATGGTTGGAGTTGATCAGGACTATGACATGGGTATTCACTACCATCCGGCAAGGCCAATGTCGCTGCGGATGCGCTTTAGTCGCAGCGCATTGCAATGCATTGTTGCTTCAGAGCATCACCCCTCTTCTAGAGGAGTTTCGCTGTCTCAACACAGGTTTGGTTGAGCATGGTTCCTCTTTGCCTTGGTTGTACAAACAACCTTGGTGGATTGGATCAGTCCGCCGCAGATCGGATGTTGGGGTAAACCGCATCAAGGAAAATGTCAAGAACGGAGCGACCAAGTGCTTCTCCGTAGATGAGCTTGGTGTCTTGAGGTTCGCAGCGCCTCGTGGTTCCAAAGGACATAGAGTTGCGGAATTTGATCCTCCGCGAAGCCCACGATTCTCGTTATCCATTCATCCCGGCCACGAAGATGTACCGTGATCTTCGCGGAGAGATTTTGGTGGACCGAATGAAGAGGGAGATCGCGAGGTTCGTTGCCGAGCGCGACGTGTGTCGCCGTGTCAAGGCCGAGCATCGCCCACCGATTGCTTCAGCCCTTGCCCATTCGGAGTGGAAGTGGGATTCGGTCGGGATGGATTTTATCACCGCCTACCCAGTCACGCGCGGCAATGATGCCATTTGGGTTATCATTGACCGGTTGACAAAAGTGGCGCACTTTCTTCCGGTCAAGACCAAGATTCGCATCGGTCACCTTGCGAGCTCTATCTCGCCAGATAGTGAGCTTGCATGGTGCCAAGACGATCATTTCGATCGTGGTTCCATCTTCACTTCTAGCTTCTGGCATAGCTTGCAAGAAGCTATGGGAACTCGTCTTTCTTTCAAACACAGATCACCCCAAGCAGATGGTCGGAGAGGGTCAACCAAGTTTTGGAGGACATGCTACGAGCTTGTGTTCTTTCCTATGGGAAGCTTTGGGAGAAGTGCTTGCCATTCGCGAGTTTTCTTACAACAACGGTTTCAAGCCGGTCTCGGCATGGCACCATTCGAGGCCTTATACGGAGAAAGTGTAGAACCCCGTTGAACTGGTTGAGGCGGTGAAAGACCTTTCTTTGGCGGGCTCGATTAATGAGGCCGAGGGTCAAGTCCACTCATTCAGGATCGCTTGCGCACGGCTCAATCCAGCGTAAGAGCTATGCGGATCGTCGTCGTCGTGAGTTGAGCTTTGAGCCCAATGACCGTTTATCTCAAGGTTTCTCCTTTGAAAGGTCACCGGCGTTTTGGTGTCAAGGAAAGTTAGCTCCTCGATATGTCGGTCCCACCGTATATCGAGAAGAAGGGAGCCGTTGCCTACAAGTTGGAGTTGCTGCTGCACTTGCAGGAGTACATGATGTGTTCCATGTGTCCCGGCTAAAGAAGTGCCTCAGTGTTCCAACAGAGGAAGCTCCGTTGGAAACTCTTGATGTCCAAGAAGATTTGACCTACATGAGGCGTCTGTTCGCATACTCGAGGAAGAGAACGAAGAACGAGGAATAAGACCATCAAGTTCCTTAAGGTTCGGTGGTCGAATCATTCCGAGGATGAGGCTACTTGGGAGCGAGAAGATCGCGTCTCGTCATCACTACCCCTCTTTCTTTTAAGTGAACCAAATCTCGGGACGAGATTTTTGTAAGGGGGAGGTTTGTAACATCCCCAATTTCAACTTGTGTTGTAAGTGTAAGAAAATGAGTAGAAATTAAAACTTTTTCTTACATCATGTATTTCTGTGTGTACTAAACAATTATTGTACAAGAGTATGGAAATACAAAGTCACAAGTCTGTTGATCATCTCTGAAATCTTTTCCTAAGTTCTTGGGTTGATATGTGACCCCTCTGAAAAATTTCACAATTTTAGTAAATTGTTTGAATAGTTTTAAAGGGTCGAGTCAAACTTGTTTAACTTGTAGTCAAACCCTAGCTCAAAGCATTGTATAATTTTCGGAGAAAATGCTCAAGCATAAAAACCTGCGAAATTTTATGCCAGTCCATCTCAAGGTTAGCAAGCTCTGTCAAAATTTCATAAAATTTGAGTCGGTTGCTACCTCAAATAAATCCCAAGTCTCGGCTTTTAATTTCAAAGTCAAATTTGGATTCACTGTTCCTCGGGTCCGCTTTGAGTGCTGCTCGTGCAAGCGGCTTGGTCAAACCAACTAACGCACCGGACCGAGTCGTGCAACCTCGCCACCCGCAGCCCTTGGATCTCGGTCCAACCGCGTAGACCTCCTCCGGTCTTTGTAAAGACCTCCCACCCCACGACTTCCTCTGTTCTTTTACAAAGACAAACCTCGAGGACCTCCCCGTGACCTCCTTTGCACCTTTTCAAAGACCACCACTGGCGACCTCCTCGACCCTCCACGACCACCCCTAGCGCTTGGGTGATCGTGGGCCATCTCTCTTGAGATCTGCGGCTCGGACCTCCCTAAGTGTTAGGACCTCTAATACTTGGCTCAAGATCCGAGCCCTTGATTTCAATCCAACGGACTCACGACCTCCCTAGTGGGAGCTCAGGTCTGATTTTAGCCGTTGAGCTCTTTTGACACGGTCCTCTCACCGCCGGGTGGGCACGGGCATTATCAATTTTTGTGCATGGCAGTGAGAGCGGTGCCTTGTCAACTCTAAGGTGACAAACGGCTATGTGTCGCCAACATTAAATGTCTGCGGCACCTTTTGCTCAAAAGTCTCACGACAACCTACTCCCATCGGTTTAGTGTACTTGGGCTCGTGCACCTGCTGGTGACTTTGCCATCCTTCCCACTGCTATATTTGAAGCTCAAGCTTCCTCTCATAGTTCCTTTAGTCACTCTCTTGCACCCTAGCTCATCTCAGTTCTGTGCTCAAACACCAAAGCCATTGCCACCATTGCCGGACATTGGAGCTCCCGGCGACTCCGAGCCGGTGGTTCAACATTGCAATAGTGGCGATCATCTTGTTCCCTTGGTCACCTCAAGCCTCCTAACTCGCTTTGTTTGACCTTCACAGAGGTTGACGAGGTGGGCGCTTCTTTGATCGTGGCCGGGCTTCGTCTTCTTCATCTCCGCGACCTCCGTCACACCGAGCTACTGCGACCACTCCGGTTCTCCTTCAATCCGGGTGAGTACCCAAAAACCCGATCCCATTAGACCTCTTCGGTTTTTCGTTTTTAGCCGCATTGGTCCCCGGCGATTATCTCCGATTAGGCGCCGGTTGGTGGTGCTTCGGTGTAGCTTTTGGCACCTTTAGGTTCTCCTCCTATTTGGAACTCATCCGTGCCTTTGGTTTCCGCCGACGAGGTCCACATCGCGGCGGCAAGTGATGAACCCTCTCGGGTTTTGCGATTCGCAAATCCCATTTTCGTCATCTTCTTAGGACCACTTTAATGCTCAAATCATTGCTCATCATTCGTGCATTAATTGTGTCCTAATTTGTGCCGTGGAGTCATCATCGTGGTAGGCCGGGCCTTAGTCATTAAGTGTTCAGTTAGATTCATTTATGGTCAATCATTAGATGCATTAAGTGTCTTAGCCGTACCCGGAGGTCTCGCGCCATTAAAACCACCCGGACCTCCTCGGGCTAATCTTAGCCGCTCACGACCTCTCCAAGTTTAGATCTGGCCTTAGGATCTTTTAGAAAAATCCTAAGTCTCTGGACCTCCCACCATATAGAATCTCGGCCGTTAAAGACCTCCGTAGGTTAAATCCCACCCGCTAGGATCACCCTCCTCCTTGGGGTCCTCTTTGCAAAGACCTCCTTGAGGTCCTCTCAGTGCGAAGAGGTCACCCTGGCTGCTTTTGTCAAACCGCCCTCTCTGACCTCCTGGGGTCCTCCTTGCAAAGGTCCTTCCTTAGTCGCTTTCTAAAACCACCCTGAGCCACCCCACCAAGGTCCTCTTTGCAAAAGACCACCCCGGTCTTTTGTAAAAAAACCTTCAAACCACCACGAGTCCTCTTTACAAAAGACCACCCCTTGGTCTCTTTGTAAGAGAACCTCGAGACCTCCTCGTGTTGGTCTTAACCATGAGGACCTCCCGCCTAGATCTGGACCACTCGGGACCTCTCCCATGGAGATCCGGCCATCCGAGATCTCTCTCAGATAGCACTTGTGTTGGAGGACCTCCCGAGGACATCTCGACCGTTAGGACCTCCTCGGTGAGATCCTGGCCGTCAAGACCTCCCATTGTTAAGCTTCACCGCTTAGGTCCTCTCCTCCGTCGGATCTAGGCGGGTTAAGACCTCCTCTGAAATCTTAACCGTCCGCACTCTTCCCTTAGTGAGTTAGCAGTAGGACCTCCTCGTGGAGCTCGGGGCCGCTGATCCGTGTCGATGGCCACGACCTCCCCTAGTGCGCGAGGAGCTCCTTCGCGTGTCTTTGTGCATCCGGTGGTCTGAGCCGTTGGATTCCATATCAGCGGTTAAGACCTCCCTAGGCGCGATGAGGTCTTTGCGCCCGTGAGCTCATGCGGTTTTAGCATCGAGATCGTGAGCCGTGCGATCTTTGATCAACGCCCACGACCTCCCGATTTTATGGGTTTTCCGATTTAGTCCGAAAAGCTTTTATTTGCACATATTAATTGTTTTAAACTTCAAAATTGCATAACTTTTTCTCTGTAGCTCCAAATTTAACAAACTAAAGTTCTATAAATGCATCTGTTAAAGTACTTTAGCTTAGTATAGGTTTTCTGAAGAGTCTTTAATACTGAAATTAATCATGTCTTAGATTTAAAACTTAGAAAAATCATAACTAAATCATTTTAACTCCAAATGACCTGAAATTTTATATGGGTTACCACTATACCAGTAGGTCGCTACCATAAAAGTTTCAGCTTCAAAATCTTTCTAGAAAATATTTTTGCTACTGATTACTAATTATGGCCAAATTAGGTTTTAGAGAATATCTTTGCACCACAAATCCAAATTAAGTTTTTCCAGTTTCTATGGCTAGGTATGTTCGTATTTTACCTTGTGTATAAATTTCGTCACATTTGGATAATTTTTGCTTGCTCTTTTGTTTAAGTGTTGCTCGTCTTATTGGTTGTTTTAGCTCTTTCGCTTAGGATTCGATATTTCACGGTAATCCCGAGAACGACCTCCATAACAAATTGAGCAACGACAAGCGTGCGCAGCTTGATCATTTCCCATTAATCCCATTACTTTTAAAGTCTAATATTTTGTTTAACTTCTATGTATGCATTGCTATTTTGTTGTTAAATTGATTAGTTAGACCTCTAGTTGCGTAATCTGTAGGTAAATAATTATCCTCTACTACCGAGCCTAGGTTATTTCTTTTGTGATTAGAGTTCGTTGGATGAGCTCTTGTCACTTAGTAGATTCGAATAAATATTGCTTAGCCATGCCTAGCGTCGGTAGTATTGGGCGATCATCGACTTAGTCGGTGATCTTGATCACCTAAATACTTATATTATTCCATTATGTCCAACCCTTGTGTTTTACCATTTTGCAAATCAAAAATGAAAACAAAAATTATATCTTGGCTTGGGCACAATGGTATGTTGGGTGATTGGGTGTGGTGGAATGGTGCTCGAGTCCCTAAGGACCGAGTTACTTGTGCCATTGATCCAAGCAATTATTGCGTACTAACCACACGAGGGGATATGGAACCTCTCTTGACTAAGTACATTGGGAGGTGTTAATTATGAGCTGAGTCGGTGGGTGTGTTTTACGTGTGTGTGTTTGTGGTGTTGGAGGAGAGCATTAGCGCACCGGTTAATTTATTTAATGTGTCTTTCTCCGCGGTTGCGACTCTTAATTAGCATCGTCCATTGGAAAGCGCCTTGTTAGACTTAGCCATGCTGCATACCAAAGGAAGTGTGCTAACCGTGGTCGTGGAAAGGCGGTCCATCGTGTGGGTACATTGGTACACCCGCAGGTTAAAACTATTCAATAGCCTCGCCCCAGGTTATGGACACGCTTGGTTATTTCCCCGCAAGAACTAGACTACAACCTTTTAAAACTTAAACTTCACATGGGTGGTATGAAGGGTACTTCATGCTATTGTTGTGGTGACTATGGGTTAGTCACTTCTAGGTTGGTGTTGTTCTCATCTATGTTATTATTGTCTCTCTTTTATTTGAACAATAAAAGTTAATTGCAAACTTGCTTTGAATATATTACCTTATTGCAAATGAAAACTTGCTTTATGCTGAAAATAAGTCCAAAGCCTCATCCACTTAAATAAAGCTTGTATGTAGTTAATTATAGTTACATTACCTCACACGTCAGTCTTGCAGTACAAAAACAAGTTTTGTACTCATCCGCTTTGCTTAATATTGATTGTTGCGAGAGGAAGAAGAGTGAGCCCCAAGGGCCTCACTTTTGTGAGTCATGTTAAGGCTACTGCTTTGGGACGATTAGCTTGGCGGTCGGTTGGTTGCCTTGTGGGTAAAGGCACACCGATTGGCTTTTGTTTATCGCCATCTTATGGCCATTTTGCTTCCATTTGTGTATTTACTTATCTTTATGAATTTTGGCAGTCGGCCTCTCTTTGTAATAACTCTCTTTATATTATCTATGTCTTTGATTGTTGCTTTTGCTTGGCTATGTGTATGAATGGAATTGATGCATGATTTTGTAGCGGTGTGTATCTTTTGCATTTACAGGAAGTATACATATCTCGAGGCTTAGTTTATTTGATTTGTCTTTGTTAGGACCTAGTGGATGGTTAAACAAGATAAACCGAATAAACCGGGTCCTCACAAAGTTGGTATCGAGCCATTCAGACCGTAGTAACCCAAGCTTGGTCGTCTTTAGGATATTTTGGAAAACTTAATTTCAAAGTGTCAAATGATTTATGAAAGCTTAAGTAAGTTCTCATATTTTATTCTTACCTATCTTAGCTTTCTTCTCTCGCCTTGCTCTAATTTGAGTTTTAAAAGTGTTTTCCTTTCCTTCTCTCAAAAGATAGTCATTATCGATTAATTGGGTTTGGGACCAATGAGCTTGGCAAATTGAAATGTTAGCCGCCCTCTACAAGGTTTTGAAGCTCCGGTTGAAGATTCCAATTAGGAGGCTTGGATGCGAAATCTGACAGCGATCATTCAATTTCCTGACAGCAGCTCAAAGGTTCTAACCGGGGTAGAAAATAAGAAATTAACCAAGTAAAACTTGTGGGAATAAAAGGGTAAGATGTGATACTAGTTAGCTAAGTATCTAACGTTATTTTTATCGCCTTAACCTTGTTCTTGAGTAGTGTTGGCTGGTTGTAGTGTGCTGAAATTTTATCTTCTCACACTATTACTCGCTCATTCAATACGGGTTAATGGCATTGAGAAGTTGAGCTTGGTTTGGAGTTTCCTTGCTGTTTTGGAGTTTCTTTGGAAACATTTAAAGTTGTTACTTGTTGTTTTTGGCTTTGGTTAGGTGATGTCTCATTCCCTAATCGTTAGCTTTTCGCTTTCATCAACTTCTAATGTTAGTGCTTTGGTTTCTAACCTAGGTTTCTTAAAGCGTGAGGCGTAGTCGTGGATCCTAGCAAGATCGGATGTGCTTTCTCGAGTCACCTACTTGGCCACCGGTTCGGAGTTTTCTTGGTTTAGGGATATTATCGCCGCTATCGAGAACTTCTCCAAGATAGCGGCCGGCGACGGAGTTGCTCAAGAAGGACAAGAAGTTCTCGGTCCGTCGATTGCAGGAAAGTTTCAAGCGCTAAGAAGCGATTGACCACCGCTCCCGTTCTTGTTCTCCCGATGTCCGCCGGCTTGATATCTTTGGCGACGCTTCTCGTCGAGGCCTCGGCTGTGTCCTTATGCAAGAAGGCAAGGTAGTGGCCTATGCATCAAGGCAATTGAGACCTCATGAACTTAATCGCCCTACCCATGACTTGAGTTAGCCGCCGTGATCCATGCACTTAAGATTTGGCGACATTACCTAATCAGAATCGCTGTGAAGTGTATTCGGATCACAAAGCTTGAAGTATTTGTTCACCCAACTGCACTGAACCTTCGCAAAGGAGATGGTTGGAGTTGATCAAGGACTATGACATGGGTATTCACTACCATCCGGCAAGGCCAATGTCGCTATGATGCGCTTAGTCGCAAAGCGCATTGCAATGCATTGTTGCTTCAGAGCATCCCCTCTTCTAGAGGAGTTTCAGCTGCCTCAACCTCGGTTTGGTTGAGCATGGTTCCTCGCCGCCTTGGTTGTACAACCAACCTTGGTGGATCGGATCGTCTGCTCGCCAATCGGATGTTGGGGTAAACCGCATCAAGGAAATGTCAAGAACGAACAAACAAGTGCTTCTCCGTAGATGAGCTTGGTGTCTTGAGGTTCGCAACGCCCGTGGTTCCAAAGGACATAGAGTTGCGAATTTGATCCTCCGCAAGCCCACGATTCTCGTTATCCATTCATCCCGGCCACGAAGATGTACCAGATCTTCGCCAGAGATTTTGGTGGACCCGAATGAAGAGGAGATCGCGAGGTTCGTTGCCGAAGTGCGACGTGTGTCGCCGTGTCAAGGCCGAGCATCGCCCACCGGATTGCTTGACCCTTGCCCATTCCGAGTGGAAGTGGGATTCGGTCCGATGGATTTTATCACCGCCTACCCAAAGTCACCGCGGGCAATGATGCCATTTGGGTTATCATTGACCGGTTGACAAAAGTGACCTCATTAGCGCCATAAAGACATCCGGACGAATTAGCCTCATGTCATGCATAAGTCGGGAATGCTCCTCGAAGCTACAATGAGACGACGACGCTGCCTCCCATAACTCATGCATCACGCATGATGCATTTGGTCCATTACGTGAACCAATCTCGCCAATCGCCGACTTGGGGTCCTCCCAAACCGATCCTAGCAAACGAAGCTCACGCCCTAGCGCTGGCGCCGCATTGGAAAGTGATCATATGGGCCGGGCTAACTCGTCAGTCGTAGCGAAGACGACTCATGGCCACCAAAGCCACTTCTTGTAACGCCATGGCCTCCGGTACCACGCGCTCGAAGCGGTAAGGTATGCTCCAAGAATTTGTCTAGCAACGATATCTATCATCGCCATAAATTCCTCCATTCTCGGTCCTCGATCACGGTAGATGGAATAAGTGGCTGATATGTGAAGTTCGCCCTCCACATCATGTCTCAGAGGTAGCGCGGTATCCATCCACTCCTTCACCTTGAGTTTCCTGACAAGATACTGAGGGTTCATCTAAAGGCAAGAAGGCAAGGTAGGTTAGTTTCATAAACCAAAACAGGATTAGGAGAGAAAAGATACTAAGATGGATAAGGAATAAAAGATATTCTTAACTTAAACTTTCTCAAAGTAATTTGATAATTTCAAAATATTTTGACTGCAGGTTTACTAACTCTAATGCGCTGCTACCTCTACCTACAATAAGATGGCTCGATATTAACGTCAGACTTCGTAATTATCTCCATAAGACCGAGATTAGACAAGGTCTTAGGGACATAATTACTGTCTCCTGAATGAATTCCAATTTAACTCTATCCAAGTGAGAGGCTTAGCCGAATACTAGAGCCTCAACGATCATGCGCGCACGCTTCCTTTGCGAAGCGCTACAGATTGTCGATTCTCCTTGATTCAAGCACTACACTTAGTGAGTTAAATGGGAATTCATCAACAACGAGTATGGCATATATTGGCTCCCAAGATCAATGACCAATATACTCATACCCTCATCCAACGTTGATTACATCCATACAACGCATACAACAAGAGATAAAAAGACATACTGCATAATAGTCATAGTCTACAGCTTATTACAAACGGCCGACCGGCCAAATTCAAGTAAAGTACCAAGTAGCAGCGGAAGTAAATAAATAAAGCAAAAGACCAGTAGTGGTATGCCCATCACCCATCGGCAACCGACTGGGAGTTAAATGGTAGCACACTACTCATTAGTGTCACCCAAGTCAACACTAGCGAGATCATCATAATCATAACCTTCCTCACCTGAAAAGGCCAGCAAACATCTGGCTGAGTACAAGTGTACTCGCAAGTCTTACACAAATAAAAATAGTTATGCATAAGGGTCATTCAAAGGATGGCTCATATTGGTTTAGTTTTGCGAAAGAGACGCAACAATTAACATCCTACACATACTAGTTTTTCATGTGCCCATTTAAAATCAGATTTGAAGTAGAAGTAAAACATGTAGTAAAGCATTTCAGTAATAAACAATTGAATCATACAAAGACCAAAGTGGCAGCCCACTTTGATGTACTAAACACATGAACATCCCGTCCATGACGAATACCAAGTTCAACCACAATTTTAATTAAAAGTCTAACAATAAGCGTACCACAAATTTCAAGCTGTCATCATAATCGTGGACACGGCTATTCGAATAGATTGATACCTGCAGGTGTACTACTTACCCACACGACTTGATTAGCCCGTAAGCCTCCGTGAGGCCTCTGAACTAGCACACTTCCTATGGTATGTCACTGTAAATCGAGATACTACCATTTTCAAGAAGAAAGCCCTATTGAGCTAAGTCCCCTTGTGAGATGGTTCCTGCCTAGTACAAGCGCCTCGATAGAACTTGCTAGGGGCTCACAAGTTATATTGGAAATACCGATGCAATCAAAATAAAAGAATTGGTGCTCCTTGCACACTATAAAGGATTACATCATTCTCAAAGAACATAGGATTTCACTAGCGCTATGCCCTTACACCACCAAGGACTTAACACAATAAAACCTCCCCTACTTAACCATACGGCACCCATACACCGCATGTGGCAAAGACGAGTGTTGCTTGAACAAGAGGGACCCAAAGTTCGGTCCTCAATTGTCCGCACAAGTCCTTCCACTTACCCAATGCTCGTGCACAAAGCACCATCACTAACCAACACTTGTCCGACCAAATCTCATTTAAAATGACAAAGTTTTACTCATAAAACAGCTACAAAGATGAAGTAAAAACATAAAGTAAGAGTTGTGTGTATCCCAAAACCGCGGGTTATTCCCCGACGATCGAACTATCGTATCTAGACTTGCTTGGCTGCGATTCTATAACCCATAATTCACACATCCTATCTTGAGCATATAGGGGTTGGCATAATTCAAGATTAACCTCAAGCATAGGACATAACTAAATTACACTTCACAAAAATATTGACATAATCAAAATAGCATGCAAGCAATTATCATTGCACTAACTTAACCAAAACGGGATCAAATATGATGCAAAAGAAAGTTCAAATGATGCTTGCCTTGCTATTACAAAGAGCTGCTCGCTCCCAAGAGCGTAAGTGTCGATATCAATATGTCTGGGATCTATATAATTATAACATCAAATAAATACCGAGAAAAACAACTCAAAACCAAAATGCTAAAAATGCATGATTTTTCTACAGTAGTTAGGTCATGATTTTAATTGATTTTTGGTGAAAGAATTATTTCATTTTGATTTAGTATATGAAAGTTATAATGGTTTGAAATTTTGATTTCAATAGCAATCATTATGTAATTTAATTATGAAGTGAAATTTTGTAGAACATTGGTGAGTACGTGAATTACATAGATAAATAGGCAATATTATTATAAGTTAAAAACAGTTGAGTTTGTCCTTTTTGGAGTTTTTATGACTTGGTTATTGATTTTCAAAGTTATCAGCCTTTTAAAGTATAAAAATAATGGAGTTAAGGAGTATATTCTCCCAAAATAGTTTCTGTGATAGAGGTAACATGGAGACCATTTTTAGAATTAAGTTCACTAAAAATGAAAATTATCAAAAGTGGTCTCACTGTTTTTGGAGTTTCCAATAATTACTTATGCATTTTTGAAGTCATCACCTTTTTCTTTGTAAAAATAATAGTGTTAATAGCCCATTTTCCAAATCAATGCTCTCTGTTACAGAGACAAGGTTAAACCAATTTTAATACAAAGTTCATTAAATATGAAAATTAATGTAAGTGGTTTCGATGCAGTTTGGAGTTAAAACGAATTAGTTATGTATTTTAGAAATTATCTCCTATTTTCAGTGTATAAATAAACCTATTTCGAATTTTTCATTTCATTTTCGGTTTCCCAAACGAATTAACACTTCTGTTACTCGCCTTCAGCTAGCCACAGTGTATGCCGAGTGGGACCTGGTCAAAGTTGACTGATCAACATCGCGTGAGCTCCAAAACGAAACGACTCAAAGCGTAATCTAGAGAATACGTTTCCCAAACTAGCAAGCGTAACCTTGAGTATGAACTATCCAGAATACGTGTTTTAGGTAGTGAAGCACAAACTAAGATTTACGCGATCAGTTAACCCTACAGGAGGCCCACATGTCAAGGAGGTATTAACCTTTCTAACCCACCGCTGAAGAGTTTGAACTTCATTAGCTTAACCTAAATGGGTCTTTTGTCCTTGTGTCCGATAATAGACGAGCACGGCAGAGCCATCACGCGAAAGCCACCGCCGGCGAGGAAACCGAGTGACCGCGCGTAGCCGTGCCAAAATGAAAGGGCACATCGAGGACTACCTCCGTGGGGCCGTAAGTAGCGTGGAGGTGATTGTGCCGACGGTGAGCGGAAATGGGCGAGTGAGTATTTCACGGAAACGCAAAGCAAAACTAGTTCCGCACAATCCTCGCATGCAGTGTCCGAGGACCTAAGGCTACCGGGAGGTTACCAACGCGTAAGCAGAGCCCGGGAAAAGCCGAGACGATCTGAGTTGACTGGATGACGGCGAGGTCCACTGGCGCGTCACTACGGTCCACGTGGAGAGGTCGCCCCGGGAGGGAGAAAGGCAAGTAGCTCTGAACATGCTCAAATGAGGTATGGAGATGGTGAGAATGTGAGCAATCGAAGAATGCCCTACCACGGAGCCGAGACGAAGAACAAGGTACACTACGATAAAAGTTAACTTCAAGATTTGGAGTAACCTATAGAGTATCGTTGAAATTTACTTAGGGAAATACTTCATAAGTGCAGGGCACCCGTGACGCACTTAAGCAAGGGTAACACTCACCAAAGTGAAGGGGTCACAAGATCGGTGTCGGGGCACGCCCGAGACCACCGAGAGCGAGATGAAGAACAAAGAACTGCAAGCAAGGACAAGCTCGGGTTTAGCAAAAATTAGTACGGCCCGAAGTAGAGGGCAACGCCTCATTCAGAGGAAAGCTTACCGGGATGTGAACTCCTGGCTAGCCTCCTCCTCTCGCCAGAGAAGAGGTGAGAGCGAAATGGGCATGGAAGGGGTAATAGGCCGGAAGACGTTGGGGTGGGGCGGTGAGACGCTCAAGCACGAGGAGTGGTCACTCGGGCGGTGACGGATGGCAACCTCGACGCGCAAGGCACGCCGGCCGCGTGGCGGCGATTTTCGCGAAAGCACCAATGAGAGGTTGAAGAAGAATCGACGCGGGCCCAACGCGATCGACTCAAGGCGTGGGCGAAACGGTGAGACGTGGCTTAAAAAGGCGCCCGATCATAATCCGACGCCAAGGTTTGGTGTGACTAGGTGGCTTGATCGAGCGACTCGCCTTGGCCGGCCTCGCACCATGAATAGTGCTGCGACTAGGGTTTAGGTTTGTTGATCGACATTTAATTTGAAAACCCTACATTGATCGAGGCTTAAAATAGAAATAAAATTCCTAAAATCATGAAATAATTTGTGGGGTTCCTGGAGTATATAGTTCCATAAAAATTATAGAACCCTACTGTTCATAATATAGTTTGTGATATTTAAATTCAAACATGTTGTATGTCTATAAATGTTGTTTGAATTTTAATGAGGTTCAAACTAGTCCCAAAAATTTGGGAAAAATTATATTAATTCCTAATAATTAGTGTAGTATTTAAATAAATTGATTTTAGATGATTATCACAACTTTTTATCACTGATTTGAATTGAAATGCGAATTTTGATGTTTATGTTTACCTCAAATTAGATTTTCCAAGTACAATATATTATGAAATGATTTGAATTTGATAATTCATGTTAGTGAAATTCATATTAATCCAATTTAATTAGTTGGGGCTGTGACAACAGCCACGGAGTCATTTTGGTGACGGTGATACACCCAGGAAAAAACAATTTGCTTACGCAAAGAACCGCCGATTTAATTTTCTTTGACGTGAATGTCCCAACTATCAAGTTTTATTTTTGATAGTAATGTTCGAATCGCCAAGTTTTATTTGCTGACAGTAATGACCCCGTGAGCTAAATTCGAACCCGACGGTCAAAAAACCACTACGCTTTATAATTTTCTTACAAGAATTCAAAACCGTCAAGTTAATTTTTGTTGACTGTGAATACCACAACCAAATGCGCTTTTATGGACGATTCGCGAAAACCGTCAAGAAAATAGGAAAAACCGTCAAAGAAATTTTTCTTGACGGTGAACCTTCGCACAAATTGAATTTTCCGACCACCTAGACTTGAAGGAATTTGCCGACTACTGTTAGGAAAATAAAACCGACAATTTTCCCTATTTTGTTGACGTTTTCGACCACGGGAATTATTCATTTTGTAGTAGTGGATGGGCTTGGGCCTTGGCCCACCCCTTTCTACCTATTCGCCTATTACGTATAGCTCACGCCCGTGCATACAAGTAGCATTCAAGCGCACGCCCGTAAGAACCTGCTAATAACGGCAGGGGCTGAGCTACGGGGTATGCCGTGGGCCACAGATACCCCAGGCCCACCAACTCCTTGAATGATTCAAGTTGAATCTCAATCACTCTGATCACGAAACGAGGAACCGAGGAAGATAAACGAGATCAAATGGAACTGACTCACCGGCTTGGCGGGATTCGCCTGGCTACGAGAGGCGGCGGGCGTGGCCGAGGGGGCGGCCGGGGACGCCCACCTCCCAGCCTGTGGAGCCGCAGAGGCCGCCGCCGGGCGCTGGGGAGGCGGCCGGAGGGGAAGTCGAGGGCCTGTGGAGGCGGCCTGAGGGGCCGGGAGGCGGCCGAGGGGGCGGCCGGGACGCCACTCGCCGCGCCCCTGGGAGCCGCAGGGGCCTGCCGCCCGGCGGGGAGGCGGGCGGAGGGGAAGCCTGAGGGGCCAGGGAGGCGGCCGGATGGGGTGGGAGGCGGCCGAGGAGGGGGCAGCTGGGACGCCTGGGAGCCGCAGCCCAGGGCTGTGCCGCCACCGCAAAGCGACAGGGCAAAGCCGGAGGGGAGTAGGGAGCCAGCAGGTTAAAAACTGAAGTGGTGCCTGTGCTAGACTGCTAGTATTTAATAAGGTTTGTACTTTAATAAAGTTTGTACTTTGTTAGTTTATTTAGTAGTATACTAGTACAGTAGCTATTAGCCAGATGATATTATTGACGTTTTTTTGGAATTGTTCAGTTATGAAGAGAAGCGGAGACATTGCATCTCTTTTTCAGAAACATGCAGCCAAGAAGGCGATGGCTGCTGCTTCAAATCCCGTCCGATCTCCTGCTGAAAATGTGACGGAAAAGCAAACTCAAGAGCAAGAGAGAGTAATTGATGAAATTGAGAATCCTATGCCCCCGCCCCGCACCGCTATCGCCATGCGATTTATGACATCAATCGCCTTCCGCATGATCCAGTGAAAGGCAGCTCATTGAAAGTTATTTTGTTAATGATCAAGATGCAATTCAAGAGCATATATTATTAAAGGCCCATTTCAACCTTATACACATGATTTTCCAAAAGAAAGATTGGAAATAGAGATCGCCAATTCAATTTTGTATGGTTTCATAAACATGAGGAGTGGCTTGAATATAGTATCAAAAAGATTCTGTGTTTTGCTTTATATGCTACTTGTTTAAGAAGGGTACGGTCGATAAATTTATCTGTTGGTGGTGGAGAAATTGGAATATAGAGAGAAAGCACTTCAAATATCCGGGTTCTAAAGCACATAATGCGACTCAAGAGAGATACATTGGCTTTAAGAATCCCAAGGTAGCAATTGATTATCACATTGAGAAGTGGACTGATGAGGATCTTCGCTTACAAGAAAAGGTTGACTTATTCACTTAGATGTATCAAGATTCTTTTGCATCAAGGATTGGCATTCCGTGGACATGATGAAAGTGAAGAGTCTAGCAACAAAGGAACTTCCTTGAACTTTTGAAGTTTCTAAAAAACAAAGAAGAAGTGAGCAAGTATGTTTTGAACAATGCTCTGTAATTGCACTTAACTAGCCCAATGATACAAAAGCAAATTATTCATTCACAGCTATAGAAACTAGAAAGAAAATAATTGAAGAACTTGGTGATGAGCCCTACGCAATTTTAGCCGATGAGTCTAGTGACATATCACATAAAGAACAACTAGCTCTTTGCTTCTTGCGTTATGTTGATAAATTGGGAAGGCCATGTGAGCACTTTATTGGAGTTGTTCATGTAGATGATACTACCTCTTAATCACTTAAAAATGCAATTGAAGCTTTACTTGTTAGTCATGGCTTGACTATGGCTCAAATCCGTGGTCAAGGTTATGATGGGGCTAGCAACATGAAAGGAGATATTAAAGGGTCAAAACATTGATCACGCAAGAGTCACCTTCGCTTATTATATCCATTGTTTTGCACATCAACTCCAACTAGTTCTTGCTGTGTTGCTAAGGGCACATCTTGATTGTGTGAGTTTTTGATCAAGCATCTCTCCTGTTGAATATTGGAGTTTCTTGTAAGCGCCATGGCATGCTTCAAATGCTCGGCTTGAGAATATAAAAAAGCACTTGATTGTGGTGAACTTGAATCGGGAGTGGATTAAATCAAGAGATGGGTTTGTTTAGGCCTAGTGAGACCCGGTGGGCTCTCATTACAAAATGTGATGCAATATCATTATTATGTATTCCACAATCCATGATGTACTCATAGATCTTGGTGATGATATCGCATATAAGGCCGATTGGACAAAAATACATTTTTGTGCTTGGAGCATTTGAGACCTTTGAGTTTGTTTTCTTTGCACACTTAATGTTTGTCATTCTTGGATACACAAATGAATTATCCGAGTGTTTGCAAAGAAGGGAGCAAGATATTCTTAATGCAATCTCACTTGTTAATGTGGCAAAGAATGTAATGCAACAATTGAGGTCCGATGGTTGGGATAAGTTCCTTGAGAGGGTCACTTCATTTTGTGATAAACATGGTATTGAAGTTCCTACTATGGACGGTGATTATGTGCCTTATGGAAATCGCAAGGTACGCTCATGCTCAAACCAAACAAATGATGATCACTCGTAAGAGAAGTATATATTGGTGTCATTGATCAAATTAGCCAAGAGCTTGATAATCGGTTTGATGAGATTAATATGGAGTTGCTCTCTTGTATGTCACCTTCAATCCTTCCAACTCATTTGCTTCTTTCGATGCAATGAAGGTACTTAGACTAGCTGAGTTATATCCTAAAGAATTCTCGAGCAATTATTTGCTAAAACTTGAATTGCAACTTGGTAATTATATTGATGACATGAGACAAGTTGATAGTTTCAAAGATCTAGACAATCTTGTTGATCTCTCGCTTGCTTGTTGAAACAAAGAGACATAAAGTGTATGATATGGTTTACATGCTTCTCAAATTGGTTTTGCTTCTACCATGGCAACAACAAGTGTTGAAAGGGTATTTTCTGCAATGGTTTTAGTGAAAACAGTTAAGAAATAAGATGGGTGATAGTCTTTGGATGATTGTCTAGTCACATTCATTGAGCGGATATTTTCTTTGAAGTGGATGAAGATGATATAATTGAGACTTTCATGTCTTTTAGAAAGCGTAGGCCAAAAAGTCGGACAAGTAGTATTGTAAGTCTCTTTTATGTATATTTAAGACTATTAGTATGGTGTTTGAACTATTTATATTGTAATTTGTGCAAGTTTCTAACTTAATGATTGATTTTAAGACTTATCATATTATTTAGTGCCTGTATACCGAATCACGGTGCAAATTTTATAATTATTTACCGAATTGGCAAATGGTTTTATCGAATTGCATATGAAAATTTTGGTGCGGCATACCCTTTGGTAAAATCCTGGATCCGCCACTGAATAACGGCAATGCATCACGTACGTCGGACGTTGACATTCCCAAGCAACGACGCATGCGTATGCATTTCTTGAGCAACACCGTAATTCCACCAAGGTATTGTACATGAATGAAGAAGTCACTAACTAATTATTCAATCTAAAAAGTGCTAATTAGTACATAAAGGCTCCCTGCAAGTTTTGGTAGTAAATTGTAGTGCTACCAAATATGTGGTGGATCCAAACTACTAACTCAAGTGACAATAAGAAAACAAGGGAAAAGATAGAGATAATATAAGCCTCATTTTGTTCAAGCGATGCAGTTGAGGCCCAAGCATCCCATCCACATTCTACTCACCACCCTCTTCTGCATAAAACAAGAGAAACCAGTTAAGTTCATATACAAACATGTGTTAGGGACATAATAATTAAACACGTGTAGATCGTAGCACTCCATGCCAAGTTGACAACTAACAACAAAGACAAGTGCTTTAATTTGTTTTCGGCCGTCTGTCCGTACGCACCCTTGGTCTTGGTCGGTGGGAAACGAAGTCCGGTGGGGGCACCTGTACAGATCCGCGTCGACGGGGCGCCGCACCGTCCTCACGGCCTTTTCCGGCGTGGTCGCCACCCGCTGGCGTCGGACGCCCTCGACTTTCTTGCTGCCTGCAGCCTCCTCTTACCGCCGTCGTGCGGTTTCTCCGGTGCTACGCCGCCGCCCCCGGCCTCCTCACATTCTGGGAGCCGGCTTGCGCGGTGCCGGGAGTAGTTGAACCACACCTCGCTGCAGGCCTCCGGCCCGCAGCGCGGGCGCTGTAGCCGGCCGCGACGGCGCCAGTCGGCAGC
This sequence comes from Ampelocalamus luodianensis, assembly GCA_036346255.1. NCBI lineage: Eukaryota > Viridiplantae > Streptophyta > Magnoliopsida > Poales > Poaceae > Ampelocalamus > Ampelocalamus luodianensis. Next base: position 285,793 of record JAYEVH010000480.1, read on the forward strand.
CACGGCTCGTCGCTGTAGTTGTAGTTCCACTCGCCGAACGCAGGCACGTGCCGCCTCTCACCTTCTGCACGTACGTACAGAACCAAATCAACAAAGGCACATTAAATCCGTAAGATAATGCAGCATTTGGAGCTGCGTAACCAGTAATCACCACTAACTCCCATGGTTATATATTTCACTTACCTCCATTTGGCCTGTAAAGGGACAGAATGAGAGAAAGAGAGAAGCAAGTTGGTCAAGCTAGCTATTGTAGTGGTAGGAGAAGGCCAGTGGCCGGATGCATGCATGTATTTAAAGGAGAATTGAAGGCGACTGCAGGAGCAATAGATAGATTGACCAACGACGGGTGAACTGGTGGTCGAACCAGAGATGAGATGGGGATGGAGCGAGCATTCGGGTCGGAATGAGGAGAAGGGAGTCGGAAAAGGGACGAGGGAGGGAGGCAGCAGGAAGGGCGCGTCTGTAGTGTAGCAGCGGCTAGCTAGCTAGCTAGCCAGGAGGAGACAGTTTAGCTAGGGTGCAGGGGTGAGTTTGACATGCTAAGCTTTTATTGCACTACGTATGGGCTTGTTGGTTTCCTACTGTGGGCACTTCATGGCCCGCCTGCGCCTGCCTGCAGCGTGCGTACTGCGATTCCAGGCCTGCAGCGTGGTGGGCCTGCTGTGGATGGTCTTGGGGCATTTATGTCTCTACGGATGGATCATTCCTGGTACAGGGAAAAAGTTCGGGTGTTATGATTTGGGCGTGATTACAGCCAGAGCGATAAGTTGGTAAGTTAAATATTGGCTCCGTTGATTCATGGGATTTGTTCCCTACTGATTTCACATGGACGGCAGATAGAGCACTACTAGTGATAAAAAGGGTACAATAATGAGATCTTAGAGCATCTCCAATAGTAATATATGTTACATCATCTTTAGAAACAACATCTCCAATAGACAATCTCTAGTACACTTTGTAACATTTTATATTTTATATTTTTTTAAAAAAATAGATCTACATGTTAACTAGAGTAGATTAATGTATTATGTCTTGTTTCACGTATACGACAATCTCTTCAGAAAAAGACGACATGCTCTCTCTCTCCTCCCTCTCATCCACGTAGGATTTTATTGACATGACATAACTAAAAGACGACAATAAATATACTATTGGAGATACCCTTAGATGTTTCGCTCATCAACGTTGCTTATAGATAAAAAGTCCACAATAAAGTGGTCCCAAGTGTGTGGCATTCTCTGCTAGCGTACACATGCAATGCGCGTTTTTTACCTATATATCTCCTATGTAGACAGATAGAATGCCATGAATGCAATAAAAAAATAACATATTAAATGGTCCATGGAATGCAAGAAACATAACATATTAAACATGCGTCATGGCGCAGTCGAGCTTTTGGCTGAGTGCGAGGGCCAGGAGTGACATGCTGTGGCCGGAGACGATCGCTCGAACAACGGTCATCGTCGCCCTCCCAATGCAACCATAGTACATGGCGCTATCTTCCATCGATACCCAGGCTCACTGCTCACCGGTGCATTCCTCTTTGTCGATGCGATAGGGTCCTCCGGGGTGACGCAATATGAGGGTGTCATTCTGTGAGGGGAGGGGGAGGCAGAGGAAACAAGGGGGAGGGCGGTCCGGGTTGAGGTTGACGACCTATTTTTCATAATGGCATGATACTACTAGGTGTTAATGAGTTTTTTTTAAAACCAATACGTGTTAATGAGTTAATTGCGTAGGTTGGCATGATAATTAAGGATAAACTAAATACAAGGGGTGATTTAGGTGATGGGATGGCAATTAAGGCATAAATTAAATACAACGTATGATTTTGGGGGTGAACAACAACTTTCCATACATGACCACGATGCTCCGGATCATCTAGTTAGTTAATAATCTAAATTGGAACTGATATTTTTTATATTAGTATATATTGATGTAAGAGAAGTCGATCAGATGCAAGAAATAGTATTGACTTTTTTTCTTCACAAGAATGGACAATTGTATCTGACTAGCTAGCCTAGTCGTCGCCCTGAGTGTACCTTGGGAAGCTACCCACATTCGGATGTGTGAACGATTACATAAGGAAAAATTGTTGCTCAAAGTCCACACTCCACGCGAACCAACCGTGTGTCAGAAACAGCACTCTGGGTAGGGAATCCAATACTACTCCCATGTTCTTCTGTCAGAAACAACGATCTTCACTTAGTTTTGTTAATCTGATAACTTTATGGGATATGCTGCACACAAGACGTTTTTTACGATGCTAGTACGACCATTCCAATTCATGTGAGCCAAGCCAACCCGCTAGCCCCACCACCACTGCCTTTCTTCATCTCACGCTCCAGCCCCACCTCCCTCGTCCTAGGTAAACGCCGCCGTGGCCTCCACTCACGTCCTGCGGCCACCAGCTCAGTTACACGCCACCGGCGGATCAAGATCCACACCGGCGAACATCAACCAGAGAATGGAAGCTCATTCTCTGCTGGGCTGTGCAGGCTAGATGCTGGTTCCTACGACACCGACGCCCACATCAAATTCCTTTGTCCCTCGCTCGAACTTAACCGGATCATTAAGGTAATGCATGGCTATATTAGTTGAAATTAATAGATGTGATCCTTGTGAATTGGGCAGAAAATGTTGGAGCATTTGTTTTTTCCCTTTGTTTTTGGCTACAATTTGGTCCTAGACTTTGTTGCTAATCGACTAATCACTGGAAGGAAGCCGACAACCTCACCAGGCGGGCGGATCCTCTCTTCCAAAGGAGCGTGAGCACCTTGGCAGCGCGGGTGGAGCCAGCGGCACCAAGCTCGGTGAGCGCGGGCGACGCGTCACCACAGTTTCTCCGGCGTAGTTGTGGACTTGTGGCCTCTCGCAGTGCTCCCATGCGCGGCTGCGGCGGAGTAACCCGGCCGGCCAGGGAGGGCAGAGAGGCTCCCGATGGTGCACGTGTTGACGTCCGGCCACTACTGTTCTGAAAGCTCCCTGGGCGGCGTTGCGTTAGCTTGGATTTTGTTCTTAGGTGAAAGAAGATTCTTTCCGCTCGTGGGGCCAGAGCTCACTGAGAGCGCCTGAGCATGTGATATCTAGTGTCGTAAGAATATCGTACATCAAAAATGTAGTACGTATAGTGGCACCGTTAACTTTAGAAATTTTTTTTCATATTTGGCCTCGAGCAAATTTAAAATTAAAAATAGCCCTCTTCGAGCGGAAATTTGAAAATGGCCTTGTAATACAGCACGCATCGCGGTACGAGGAGGCAACACTGCCTCGCCCGCGGCAGGCAGACTTGCTCTACACGGGGCGCAAGAGGCAATGCTTCTACACAAAGTGCGGCAGGCTCTCCATTTTCGGATTTTTTTAAAAATGAAGAACATCTTAAAAAAATTCAAAAATTTATAAAATAAATAAAATTTGGAAAAATTAGAATTTTTTAAAAATATTAAATATTATTAAAAAAATAAAAAATAATTTTGAAACGATCGTGCCGCCACGGCACATACCACAGCCGCAGTGATCGAGCGACGCTACAGACAGTTCTCTAATTCGCGCGCCGTGCCGATGCATCGAAGCGGCGCTTAGCTCGCATGACGACTTTCCACCAAAGCAAAAGCGCGTTTTTTTTAAATCACGCCGGTCACATCGCCACATCGTCATTCGCGCCGCTTTGCGTCACAGATATGAACGTAACGCCGCGCGCTAGCCGTGGAGGCGCAACGCCGCTCGACGCTGTAATTAGATTAGTAATGACGATTTAAATTCTTTCTTATTGTATTTTGTAGCGTTAAGCACGCATTTAGATTTCACTAACTGCTGGTTGTTCTCATTTGTAGCAATGGCAC